>CAJINV010000003.1:8662178-8917225 GCA_905178155.1 Amoebophrya sp. A120
CTGCGAGGTGAAAAACCACGACACAATGTGGCCACTGGCGGCCTTCGAATCCCCGGCCCAAATGTACTCCGCCGCAACCCCCCTAGCGTTCGGCTCCCTGTGCTCCTTCTGCGCACCCGTGCGCCGGTGGTAAATGACATCCCGGCGAATTGGCGCAAATCGGCCGCGCTCGCCCGAACCATGCTCCTCCTTCGACATTGTGTGCGTGGCGGCTAAGTATCTGAATGTCTTCAAGAAACTAGAAAATAAAAGCGTAGCAGGAAAAAGAGACAGCTTGCTGGAGGAAAAAAATAAAAGTGCTGGCGGCGATCATAGATCTAAACTAATGCACGAAGATGACAACAGAGGCGCACTGACAACCAACGCTCTGAGTGCAGTCTGCATGGGTGAGACGGAAATAGGTGGTCGCTGTTTGGAAATAGGATGCGCATGGCCGAGGGCATGCGATATATAAGACAAGACTTTCATCATGAGCGGCCTACGCGCCTACCGCGGCTGTTTTCCGCTCTCCGGCAATCTACGGTCTAAAACGATCCACGGCTCGACGATTCAAGTGCGGGCCACTAGCGCAGCCAATTTAAGAACGTAATCAAGTCAATACTCCAAGCCTACGGCGGAGATCCAAGCGCCTGCTAAGTACCTAGAGCGATCGGGCATGGGGCTAAGGCGTTCGACTTCTATCTTCTTTCAAAAGAGGGCTCGGCCTGATGCAAGTGTGCGCCGTCCCCCTAGCGGGAGCAGGTGGCGGCGCGCATGCATGTTCACGCGGAATCTGCCCGAGGTGTGTCCCCTGCCAGGCATGATTTACCGCCCCGCGCGTCGTGCGCTCGGGTCGCGGTGTCAATCGCTTCCAGATCAGATGCCGTTTGCAGTTTATGCCAAGTTACGTCGCGCTGCCCCGTGCGCTGCTTCCCCGCCCCAGACTGTGAACTCTGTGAAAATTGCTCTTTCTAGCGCAAGTTTGCGATGTCAAACCGAGCGGGCGAAGCTAGTCGAGTCTCGTCTAATAACTATAGAAGCAAAGCTTCAGCCAATTGCTGCTGATTCTTCAGAAGGTTTTTCTTCTGCAGAGCTTCCGAAGAAGAGTTGAAAAAAGAGCCACCTTTTTTGAGCGGGAATATAGTCGATTGTAACCGTGACCGTTTTGACCTTCAGAAGGTCACACCTTCTGAAGGTTTTTTTTGGCCTTCAGAAGAAAAAATGAAAAATGAGCAAAGAAACCTTCAGAAGGCCAAAAGTGGCCGCTTTGCAACTCTTCAGATGGTTAAAAAGCTTCAGAAGGTCGCACCTTTTTGACCTTCAGAAGGCCTGCCGACTTTTTCGACAAAAAAAGGCAGCGAAGTGTCGCAATTTTGGCCAACCTTCAGAAGGTTGAGAACCTTCAGAAGCTTTTTCAAATCTTTCTCCAATGCGGCAGCTTTATGCTTGCGCTTTTTCCTATTCTTCAGAAGCTTCGGCCTTCTGGAGGTCATCTTCTGTAGATTCTTTTGAAGACTCAAAAGCTTCTGAAGAGTCTGAAGCTAGTCTGCTAAAACGACAAACATTCTGACAGGCGCTGACGCGCGTTGTCTTCTTGCTCGCCTACAATGTGCTGTTGCTTTTTGTGTCGCGAATCACAAAAAAGCCCATGGCGCCTGCGTTTACAACATTCTTTGCAGAGGCCTGCGCCTGTGCTGCGCTTTGCCTCTGAAAGGCGCTTTTTTCGGCTGTGGTAAATGCCCTGCCCTGGAGAAGGTGGCTTTTTTTTTTTCTCTTTTACTTTTTTGCTTCTTGTTGGCACTTAAGTAAGTTCTGCCTGGAGCTTGGTTAGTGAGCCAGGCCGCGGACGACGGCGTCCAGTACGACTATGACTACCGGTTACCTGTTTTCACTAAGACTAGCCAAGCAGTAGAAAGCACTTGCAACCAATAATTCCAAACTTGGCCCAGCAACAATTGAAATCAGCCTTGCCCCACGACGCAGTCGTGGGGAGTGGTTCTTAGAAACTAAGGAGCCCCACTGCTGCAACAAATCTGATGAATTGCAAAACCGTTGCCCTTCCAACTTTGTCGATTTCAAGCCTGACACTTCCATACTGTCTTCGAGGCTCTTATACTCCTCTGGCAAAGGCGCTTGTTTGTATGCCGCTTCCCCGACACTACCCCAAAAATAGTTGCCCTTCATCAGGTCTGCAGAGGTCGTCGGATTGTAGTTGAGCATTCGGAGGGCGTCTGCAATGTTTCCGAAAAATTGCTGCTGCTTGTCCTTGTTTATGTTTTCAGAAAGCCCGTGGTACCCGCACTGGGAAGCCCCCCGCTTCTCGCTGCCGTCTGTTTTCGTTTCCTTAGCTGCCTTCTTGTCCTTGCTGGAGTATCCTGTGCAAATAAAGTATCGTACTCGTATAAATGCATTACAAAATATTTCCTCAGCATGAGAAATAAAATTTGTAAATGCGGATTTAGTTCAAGAAAAAAAATGGTACTGCATGACTGCAATTACTCTTACTACGAGTGCGATACTTTTGCACAGGATATGGAGATGACCCTGTTCCCGATTTCACCCACAAAATTGTTGTACTGATAAACCAGAGGATATGGGAGTGTCAGGATGATCGAAATCGTCAAAGTTGGAAAAATTTGCAATGCACAAAACCGATATCAGTTGGAAGCCCACTTATGAAGCGGCGCATGACAAATTTTCGGAGCACCGGAATCCGATTTGTCATGCTATTTGGGCGCAAAGGACTGCTTTTGTCATGCTCCTTTAGCAGCTCTATCCCAAACCCTAACTAGGCTCACAATCTGCCTCGCTTCTCATCCCGGCAAGACAGGCACTTCATGCGCATGCCTTGCATTTATATGCATCATGGCAAATTCTTTCAACTTTGTCGATTTCGATCCTGACGCCCCCATAAAGGAAAGACAAAGGCTGGAGCGGCATTTATTTCGCGATTGTTGTAGTCGTTCGCGTCACGCCGCACGACGCAATATTCGTACAACCTTTGTTCGCTTCTGGTCTTCCGTCCTCGGGGGGGCTCCACGATTGGGGTCTGGGAGGCAAGTTGGGCCTCCACCTCTTTCGTCTTCTGCACCAGCTGCCGGATTGGAACATCCCCGATACCCCAGGCAGCGTCTTCGGCGAATGGCATGCTCGCCAGATCTTGAAGTGCCCGCTCGTTCAGTTTATACAACAAGGGGCATGGTTCTTCCTCAATTGCCCGGGTGCCAGAGCTTGGTATCGGGCACTGTTCTTCCGGTCGCCGCCTATGAAATGAAAATTTCCTGCACCACACGCAAAAAACACATCACAAATCTCGCTGAGCTAGAGCCTGCCACCTGTCCTGCTGAATAGGACTGAGAGAAAGTTCTGCCATGCAGAGGAGAAACCGCATTCGCACGTGAGCGGGAAATTTTTTTGGATACCAGTTCCACACGCGCGCCACGTCGTATCCCAGGGGAAGCGACATCAAGTACTCAATGTAGTCTTTCAGCCACGACACTGCCCGCTCCCTCAGCTGGTCCCGAGCAAGGCTGACGAACGTGCGAAGGGACCGAAAAATTTCTCCCGGCCCCTGCCCTTTACAGAACGGAATAAGTTTATGCTTCGCGGTGTCCTCACACAACGCTACTGCGGGGCCGTCGACGTATTTGCCTTCCGGACCCTCCCCCATGAAGCCCGTAAACAACACCGCTAGACTCGGGTAATCCGGATCGGGATCATGCGTGGCACTGGAGATGGAGGTCGCGGCTGCGTTCGTTGTTTTAGTTGGGGTTCCGGGGGAAGATGTAGAGTCCCCGCGACCTCCACCAGTATGCCCAGCCCATAAGCTCCAAAACGCGCGCTGGGTGAGCGCCAGTCGATACGGCTTCTCGCGAGAAGAATGCGAAGCAATTTCCCCGTACAGCTCCTCGCCGGCAGAGTCTGAAAAGTCTGCAAAAGCTTTCATTGCATCTACAATGCGCCAGGCAATGGCCAGGAAGAAGACGTGCGTAACTTTCGCGCAGTCTGCGATATTGCCCTTCAGCATGAATCTCTCCGCCAGACGGGTAGTGGACCGCCCCAGCATGCCGCCTTCTCTCTTGAGTTTCCCAAGGTCTCGGTCTTGCACCCCGATGGCATCGAGGTACTTGTACACCAAACCGAGCGGCCTCTCGCCAGGGTACAGGTCCGAGCCGAGCAGGCTGCCATCCTCGTCGCGCAGGGCACCCGTGTTCTCGTCGAACGCACTCACTGAGAGAGTGCTCCAGTGCATGACCACCTCAGTCTTAATGTTATTTACGATGCCTTCCTTGTCCTCCTTGGAGGGCACAATCTTACGGCAAACGTTCAGGTCTTTCTTCTGATCCTTCTTCGCGTACTTGATCTTCACCAAGTTCCGCTTCGCGGCCTCGCCTTCCGGCGGCGCCCCTTGCCGGGTCGCGGCGCCCGCCTTGCCCTTCCCCTTCCCTTTTTTCCCCTTCCCGCGCTTCTTTCCTTTTCTTTGTTTCCCCTTGCCTTTCTTCTTGCCTCCCTTGCCCTTCCTCTTCTTGCCCTTTCCCTTGCCCTTCTTTTTGCTGTTTCCCTTCTTGCTTCCTTTGCCTTTCACTTTCTTTCCCTTTTTCCCCTTGCCCTTTCTAGCCGACGCACTAACCGCCTTCTTCTCGTGGTCCTCTTGAAGCTCCTCCAGGGCCGCTGTTTGGTGGTCCTCGTGCTGTTGCTGGTGTTTTTCTATGAAGGCCGCGCGCAATGCAGTCCAAAAGCCCGCGGGGTCTTTGCCCCCATTCGTGACTGAGTCAAGCAATGCTTGCGAAGTGGGTGAAAGTGCTCGACCTCCACGAATCTGAGTTATTGTTGTAGGCGGGGTTTCCTCCAAGAAGGAACTAGCTTCCAACTCACTAGGCCCGTCCGTGCCAATACCAGCACCAGGGCACCAGTACAAGGTCTCGGTCGTCGTTCCTGCTATGCCTAATATTTGGCTCTGACTGAGTGGCGGGGCTACGAAGGGGCCTGCGCCGTGGCCCCTGCGTGTTCCTAAAGCGCTGCACCTAGGCTGCGTCTGCGATGGAGCGAGCCAGGTCGATTGCGAAGCGGGAGCCTCCGTGTCAATGTGCGGGTGGCCGCCTGCGGGTAGGTACCCATACCAAAGCACCGAGCCGGTTTTCGCACGCCCAGCGGGCTGCTCAACATCGGTGTCCTGCGATGTTCCAGCATCGAAGCTGAGAAGGACCAGCATTTGGTTGGTTGACGAACTGTGTTCGTCGACGCCTACAAACACGCTTTCGAGTTCCACGGAGGTGATCGGCACACCTTCTGCGGTTCTGGAAGCTGCGGGACCGCCGCAGGCAGCCCACTCGGCGCTGTGCGGACCGTCACCGGGCGGAAACACTCCCGGAAAGATACAGGGGCCGGTCCCGGATTTCCCCGCGCCCCAGGCAACCGTTCGCACGGAAGGCCACAAGGAGCTGGCCTGCGAAAACATCCAGCCTGGTGAGATAACGTACTCCCACGACGTACCGCCGCGGGCGAGCGGGTCCCTTCTACCTGTTTTTCGACTAGTACGCAGAACCGCAGCGCTGCAGCGGGTGCTGAGTAGCTGGCGAAGCCACTCCCCGTCGCTCAAGTCCAGGTGGCCGCTCCACAGGAAGCCACGGGACAACAACCCGGTTTCTTCTTGTTCTTCTTGCCGTTCTTCCACGCCTTCGTCCGGTACCCACGCGTACCCGTCATGCCGCCCGTCCAGCTGCATCAGCATTCCCAACAGCTGGGCCTGTCTGGCGCCACGGTCCTTGTTAGTAGCTGTACTTTGGTGCGCAAGTAGGAGTTGCGCACCTGCTGTGCCTACGCCTGCAGAAGGTGGTGCGCCAAGAACACTGTCTCGGGGCTGGTCCTCAACACCAGTGCCGGTCTTCAGCTCCAACAAAGAGGCAGGACTACTAGATTCAGCAGCGACGAGTCCACTACGGTGGACCAACTCGTCGACGTTGGACGCCGCGGTGGTGAACAAGGGAGCGTTGTCATTATACTGATGGAGATGCGCCGCCGCCGCGTGGTGCACCCGATCTGGAATATCGTCTTGCTCGTTCTTTCCGGCAGCAGGACGCGGCGGCTTCTCCTGCACGTGCTGAGCACCAGGGTCGTCAGGCGAAGTTTGCGTTCCCGAGCCTCCGCTCCACCCCCGAAGGGTCATCGGCATCTCGCCTCGGTCTGGCGCAGCACCTTCCGCCGCCGGCCGTCGTTCTTCGTGCGCTGGAAAGATGATTCGCTCGCTGAGCTCCAGAAAGCTCGCAATCTCGTCCGGGTCCATGAATTCCGCAAATTCCGCAGCGGCCCGAGCCAGGCTCTCATCCACCGGCGCCGGACGCGCAGTGACCTTGAGCCCGCTGCGCAAGCGGTCGATTGCAGCGGATTCCTCACCACGATCCTTGTCGCCAACCTTCCTCTGTCCCCGCGGAATCACCTGCGGACGCATTGCGTCGTGCCCCAGCTCCTCGACACAAAGCGCGGACTGCGTGCGCGCCTGCCAGAGACGAAACAGCGTCACCAGGTTGTTTGGCAGAGAGGGCCCCACCTTCTGAAATTCAGAGCTACAGGAGCCTGTCACCGTCTGTGCCTTCAACGAAATGCGGAGGAATTGCCAGCCGTGCGGAACAATCTTCACCGCGTTCACCTTGCCAAGCTGCGGCAGGATCTCGGATGCGATCTGCTGGTATCGCTTTTCAGTCTTCACGGACTCCAGAAGGCCCCGCAACAGTTCACGGCTTGCGTAGGGAAACGCCTCCAGTATCGTGGACGCACCGCCCTGGCTTTTCTTGCATTGGTCTAGTTGGTAGCGGGTCACGTCGAGATCCTCGCTTGTCACGTAAATTTGCGCGTCTAGGTCTACCCCCCCCACGGCAGGCGAGCCGCCTCCACCGCCTCCGCTTGATTCCATCATCCTGTTCGGCTCAATCACCCGCCGAGTGGGATTGCTCCCGTTGCTCGCTTGTTCTAGCAGCCCACAGGCCTTCAGCAAGTTCTCCAGAAAGGCTCGACTCAAGTCATGAATGCGCGCATCCGCGGGCTGCAGCAGGGGACCGGAAGCGACAGGGTACATGCCGAAAACCAAGTACTTTGCGAACTGTGCCAAGGTGTTGCTTTCTGCCACGGTGCGTGCGTGCTTCTGCAGGGCTGGTGAGCAGGAGCTGCTGCTTGCTTTCTTGGAAGCTGCCTGCAGCACCGAGCCCCACTTCTCTTCCACATTTTCGCTCGCGAAGGACGCAAACGACTGGGACTTCTTCTCGTCGCCGTACAGAAGGCGCAGACTTTCGCGGATCATCGCATACAGCCTTGCTCGGAGATGCCAGCGCCGCAGCTCTTGCCGCTGCCGCCACGCGTAACGGCCAACGACTTCGACAAAACGTCGCACGGAGGAAGCCGCCCGCATGGGGCTGGCTGCCGTGCGGGTCGCTAGCCGCGGGCAATCTTGAGCCAGCGAGACAGCGCTGCCCTCGGCCGCTTGTGCTCGTTTCCCAACATCCGTGCCGGTGCTGCCGTCGACTTCCTCTTCGATGCGAACTTCCAGCTGGAAATCCTTCCTACCAGCTTCCACGAGCTCGTCCTGAACCAAACCGAAAAAGTTTTCCTGAGTAAAAACGTACCCACACCAGAGTTGTCATGCGACTTTGCCATGAGAGGAACATTTGTGATGCGCAACCCCATGACAGGCATTTTCAATCGTGTTTGGGAACTTGTAATGCTGTAAACAGGATCAGCAGATCGATTTGTGATGCGGCTTTCCTTGCTAACTTGCACTACCTTACGGACTGAAACTTGTCATGCGTGACTCACAAAACTCTTAGGTTTGTGTTGCAAAATCCCCATCCTGACTCTGGTGTGGGTACGTTTTTACTCAGGATAGAAGTCGGAAAACAACCGCCAAGGTTCCCCGAGGGCCTGTGGATCTTGCGGAGGCTCGCTGGTGGGCGCGAAGCCGGATGGCGCTCGGTTGGCGGAAAACAACACTGTCGTGATCACCTCCATGGCGCGCGCCAGCTGATGTGGCTGCTTCCCGCCCACGGGCAGTTGCATGAGCGGACGACAGACACCGGAGAAAAACGGGTGCAAAGACTTGCGATACCGCTCGAAGGAAGCCGCAAGGGTTGGCAGCAGCACGCGTAACCAAGCCTGCAGTCCGTGTTCCTTCGCGCCGGGACTCCGAGGGCCTGGCAAAAGGCCCTTCTTCGAGCCGAAGTCCTGCAAAAGTTCACGGAGAGATAAATCCAACAGCCGAAAGTCTTCCGCCCCCTCCTCGTAGAACTCGGGAAGGAAGCTGCCTAGCTGCCAGTTCGCGCTGTTGGGAACGCTTGCCATCATCCGGTATATCACAGTGAAAAATGCCCCCCACCCCTGAAATTGCAAGAATCTGTGATGCGAAGTTTCCAAATGAAAGCTTTTTGTCATGCATGAAAGGAGTACGAATCTTTCTGATGCAGATTCTAGTCGTGTTTCGCATCGCTTGCATGACAAGCACCGCTCTTGCTGGGATCTTTTGCAATACAAATTTTTGCTATTCACGATCGGAAATCTGTGATGCTGATACACGCAAGAGGGCGAATGTTTCATATTCATTTGGAAAGATTTGCAATACAAATGCTTTCAAGTTCGGGGGTGGGGGCATTTTTCATTGTAATACGGTACTGGTTGTAACCTGTCTGTGCCTGGTATCGAAGTGTTAGGCTGTTGCAAATTGCCAAGATCACGACCACGGAGGGGCAGTGGAAAACTTCCAATGCAAAACTTTAACGGACATCCGCGAGCGCGACCAGCACATATGATCATGCAACACAAACATTTAGAGCTCGTCTAATATCGCCTAAAAATTAGCGCGCATCATGCGCTGCACAAAAAACAAACAAACCCGGCTTCCTGACCATGGCGGCTCACTGCCAGCGGTGTCACGGAGATGCATAGAAGGCTCATGAGTTGCAGCGGTTAGGCTCTGCTAGAGTTTTGGCGAGGCCCAACAGTCGCTCACTACGGTCGTTGATGCCGCCGGCAAGAAGAAGAACGACGAGCCTCTCTCATATTTGTATAATATTGAGCTAATAGACTTAGACACGCAGGGTTTATCTCGCTGGAATGGGAGGCGTCGCGGGACCAAAATCGCCATGATGTGGCTGGCCACCAAAAATTATAAAGTATGTCCAGGTCCTCGTGCAGCTGCAGTAGCTGTCGCCCTCATGCACTTGTTCTCCACCGGATTTTATTCTATATCTTAAGTATACGTAATGGCAATATGTACTTAGTCCAGCAAGTTGGCAATTTGCCAGCGGAAGATCATCCCATACCAGGTCCGTGCTGACGCGGGCGTCCGCCTCCAGAAGGCCCTCGCGCAGGGAGGTCGGCATATCAAAAGAAAAAATCCCCCCTCCCCATATCAAAGCGCAAATCTGTGCTGCAGATTTGTGGCCACAGAGCAGCCCTGTCTTGCAGTAGAGGACTGCAGGCCAACGCCAAGCCTGAGTGGGAGAGGTTTTGGCCTAGGCGCTCAGCATGACAAAAGTCCATGCTGTAGGCCCAACAGCATCACAAACCGCCGGCATAGTGCGGGGGGCCTTCTGGCTTTGCCTTCTTGCAAGACAGACGCGATTTGTGACCACAAATCAGCATCACAAATTTCCGAAAATATACCTTTTCGGTATGGGGAGGGGGAATTTTTCCTTTTGATACGGCACAAACACAGACACAGCCTGCTGTTCGTTTGATGATTGATGAACGCATTCCCTCAAAATTAACCATCGCCATCAACTTTTTGAATCATGACAAGCATACAACTTTTTCAGTTTCCTTTCTACATGCTTTGCATGACGATGAGGTGGATGGTTCTTCATTTTCAGGGAATAGAACGGCGCTGAAGTCGATCGCCAGTTTCTGCAGAGTCCCAACGCAGAGCTCGCGTTCCCAATACAGGGCCACTTCGAGGCTGGCCCGCGCATCCGCCTCACGCGCCTCGCCCGCAAAAACTGCTACCTCGCTAGAAGCTGTACTATCTGGGGACGAAACAGGATGGTTAGGTGTGGTCGAAGAACGCACGTGGAGCGGGTTCGGTCCTTTTGAGAGAACACTGGGGGGGCGGGAAGGTCGCTTGTTGCTTCCGACAGAGCCGACTCCAGTTTGCCAGGGTTGGCCCGCCGATCGTCCCATCGACTGCGTGCAGCTATCCCAACCAGAGGGTCCCCCCGGCTTGGCAGTAAGGCAGTACCGGAAATCCGCCAGCCGACGCAGAATACCCTCCGCTCCTCCCCGGCCTTGCTGGATCTGCTGTGCGAGCGTTTTGAGAAGGATCTCCAAGTGCGCACGGTGCGCGTCGAACTTTACATGGCTTAGGAGATCACGAAGGACGCGCGCGGCCCGGAAACGAGTCTGTGCTTCCAATGTGCTCGCCCGGTTGAGTGTCGACAGCAGTGGCTGCTCGTCCGGCATCTTCGCCGTCGACGCCGACGCCGTCGTGGCCGGCCCGAGCTTGGAGCAAACCTGAAAGTACATCGCGAGTCCGGGGCGCAACACCCGACGCACTATCTCCTCGTAGACCGGCGTCTGGGTGGGGCTTTGCTCGTCCTGGGTGAGGAGGCTTTGCGCGGTGAGGCTGCGCATCACCACGCCCATAACCGTCGTGATGGCTTCCATCTGCGCCGCCTCGCTATGATTCGCGGCAACCAGCTTTCCACGCTCCTCGAGAAACGCCTCGACGACCAACTGCAGCACTCGCGCGTTAACCACCAGGCCCTGGCTATTGTACTCCGCTGGGTGCCGTTATGGAAGTGTCAGGTTGAAAATCGACAAGGACAAGAAAATGGAAATAAATTTAGTACTTCGTGATCATTTGCCGCGCTAACGAGGACCCGAGCACAGCTACTAACTATGCAACCCATAAAGCAGCTCTTGTCCGATTCCGCGTCGCAAAAAGCTACGTTGTACTTATGTGACGATTTCCAAGCTGCTCTACCATAGGCCCCCATCCTGTTCCACCATCGAGCGCTCCGCGCGTTCCTGGTCCGACGGAAGCAGGAGAAGTTTGGCAATCCCGCCGAAGGCGGCATGTTTGAAATTCACCCCGAAGTCAACGTGCATGCGCTATCCACGAGAAAAACACCATCATAACCAATCTCGTGTAGCATCTCTGGAATGCACTGCAATCCGCGCAAAAGCGCGTCACGCCAGAAACAGTTTCTGAAGAAGTTGCCGAGCTTTCTATTTGTGTCATTTTTCTACATTGGCCAAGAGGTAGAGCTTCGTGTACAGGCACATAGAAAAAAGAAATACAAAACTCGAGTTGCGTGGTCGACCCCCGCCAAGCAAGTTGAAGTTTCTCACTTACGTACCTGAGCGCGCAAATAAAAAAAAGTGTGACTGTGCAGCTGGTGTTTTTTTTGTTCTCCATACTCGCAGCGCAGTAACTAGTACCTTACTGCCCAACATCCTTTTCGATTCCGCAGCCGCACCCCCTGAGGTCGACCCCGTCGCCGGGCCCGGTACTGTAGCGACTACGTCCGCCTTCTGATATGCCGGAATGGCAAACGCACGGTCGTTCTCCCAAGTACCGCCTGACGCCAGGAACACACTTAGGGCCACTTGGCCCTCCTCGGAACCTACATCGTAGCCCGCTCGCGACAGAAACTCCGGGACGATCCCGAGTACGCGTCCACTGGGCAGCGCGGGGCCGAGAAACCCGGTGTTCTGCAGGTAGTGCCCGTATGCGAAGCCAGCTGGAGCCCCACCTGTGGAGTCGTAATACAAGTTGCGACCCACCAACGCACGCAGCTTGCGCCAAGATTCAGCGGGCGTGGTTGCCAGCTGCTGCTTTCCGGCTCGGATCTTCCGCGTCCACTGCGGGCCCGCCCCTGTCGCGCGCTTGCGTCGAAGCCAGGGTATCAAGAAATCATGCTCCAGCACCTCAACGTCCCACAGAAGTAGAAGCATCTCGTCCCGTAGTGCAAACAGGCCGGGTGTGAAGTCCGACATGGCCTCCATCGAGCCCGATTGTCGACTCGGAAGACCTTCCGGCGATGCTTGATTCTCTCCTGCTTCGCCTCCCACTAAATCCTCCTCCTCGCCGTTGTTTTCCGAAGATGCTGCGCTTGGTTGCTCCTCACTGTCGGACTCGCTACCAAGTGGTGCGGTCGTCCCGGTGCCCGTGCTCCCACCCGCCGCATCCTCGTTGTCATCGCTTGCACGGTATCAAATGCAAATATGTCTGGGTCTGGAAGATTCCGAGATTTGTCATGCAGATTTTCCATGATCCATGTCGTCACGTCTGGAATGCAGGGCCTAGCATGACAGATTCTGTGAGATCCCTATCATGCCTATCCTGCATGAGATGAAACTTCCTCTCAACTTGGTCAAAAGTGGACAGCTTTTGGCATTCATGCAACGGAGATTTTTGCACGATCCAGAGTTCGCATTACAAGTTGCAATCTTCCAGACCCAGACATTTTTGCATTTGATACACGGTCGTCAGAGCTTGCTGAGGCCGAGGAGCCCTCCGCAGAAGAGCTCCCACTGGCGTCGGTACTCGACACGGGGGACGCCGGGGAATCCTCGGTGTCGGGAGTGCCTCCTTTTTGCTGCGAGGAGGAGGGCCGACGGTCCGCGCCGACATCAGCGGCGGGGATCTCATTGTATTCCAAAAACGCAGAACCGCCTGCGGCAGCGTCCCCTGCTCCGTCCTCTTCGCCTTTGTTCTCTACGTCCGTGTCGCCTGACTCGCTTGCAGACCCACCTTGCTCTTCATCACCTTCGTCAGAAGCGTTGTTCGATGCGCTCGACGCATATTCCCTGAAAATTAACCATCCGCATCCACTTTTTGCATAACAAACACACTTACACTTTTTACTACATGTTTTGCATAACAAATTGGATGGGGATGGTTACTTAATTTTCAGGGAATAACGCACCATTGGCCTCAGATTCTTCTTCGGGCTCGGGTTCCTCGGGCCCGACTGCGGCACCGGCGATGGCCGAGGCTCCCCGGCCCGGCTGGAAAGAAGAAACTCGGTCCACGTAGCCCTGGTTTTCACGCAGGCTGAAGGAAGTCGCCAGGTCGTTCACGAGCAAGATTCCGTCACGCAACATTTGAACGGGTCGGTGCTCCTCAAGCCACTGCAGCCACACGTGCTCCCGCTCGCTCCGTTGCAGCAGACGGAGAAGCATTAGCTGCGCACTACCAATGGCGGGCTCCACCCGCTGCTCGATGGTCCGGGCAACACCGGCCTCGTCAAGCGAGAGGGAATCAGCTCCACCTTCATCTGCAATCAAGCTCACGCTGAGACCCAACAAAGAGGAAGGATTTTCTTCGCCCACTTGTTCTTCCCTTGTGGCACCGGTGCTTTCTTCTTGTGAGCGAAGATCAGGCTTCGTTCGCTCTTCTTCAGATGTCCTTTGTAGTTCGGCCAAGTCCCGCACTCGTACACTCGAGGCTGCAGCTGCAGAGGGGCCTGCCGCAGAATCTAAAGACATGTCTTCCGCGACCACAACAGGAGAATTCTCGTTCTTCTCTGCTGCCGAGGCGCCGGATGGGCCAGGCTGCTCCAAGAACGAAGACGACGTGGTCATCAGGAAAGGTGCAGGCCCTGTTGATGTGTCGGTGGGTCTGTGATCCTCAGTCTCAACATTTTCAGATGCAACTACCGAGGAGGGTGGCAGGGAGCGACGACCACGACTGTGACGCTGATGTTCATCCGTTGCTGCTTCATCGGGGGCATCTTGCGATGCCGCTGATGCTTTTAAAGCAGGTAGCTGCCCGTGCGGCGCGGTCGCTCTCTGCTCCATTGGGGTTGCAGCTTCGTTCGTATTAGCCTCCCTGTTGATGGCTTGCGCTGACGGATTAGACGCGGGGATCCTCCTCGCTGGGTTGTTGTATTCCAGAAAGGACGACGCGCCACCGGCCGCCGTGGTTCCGGCGGCCTTCGACTTCGATGTCGTGGGGCCAGCCGCAACTAGGCTCGATACCCCCCACGCCATCGTGGGGCCAACGCGCTGCTGCGGAAAGGAACAGCTTTCGGTGGGATTTGTGCCTTTAGCACTCGCACTGCGATCGTATCTCCAACTGGCCAACACACGATCCACTTCGCCAAGGGGGTTCGGATGCTCACGCAGGAATAGCAGGCCGTTGCGCACGCGGCGGATGTAAGGGAAGACGCAGGCTCGCGGCAGGTCCCGGGGCCAGCTGTGCTGTTTGAGCAGCCGGTCGCGGACCGCTAGTAGCGGATGCACCTGCTGGAGCACAGCGGCGGCGGTACCCGTGCCGCTGCTTCGGCTCCGACCTGCAGAAAACGAGGACGAGCACGAGCCCCGGTCGTAGTAGAAAACTGGGAGGAGCGACAGCAGCGCCAACCCAGCCTCGTCCTGGCCGTCCGCTGCCGAAACCTCCACGACCGCGCGCCCTCCACTCGCGTTCTTGGACAACACCTTCAAGCCAAAGGGTCCACGGGAGCCTCCACCCTTGGGGCTCGTTGATGTGGTCACCACTTGCTGGATTGCAAAACGCCCGACGAACTGCCACGCAAAGCGGAGAAGCGTTTTTGCGGCTTCCCTTCCGTGCAGCAAGTCCTCGAGCTGTGCGTCCGAGGCTCGGCGCACAACGAGTCGCAGAAACAACTGAAACACAGCGGTCTGCTCTTTGTTGGTGGCGCTCGTGGCGGCAGGACCTGCTGCATCGACTGCGAGCCGAAGCACGGTCTCCAGAAATCGCGCGGCGCGGGCAGATTCTGCCCCCGGCGCGCGCGGATCCGCGTTGGCCCGGAAGAGCAGCTCGGGAAAGAACCCCAGCACCCGGCCGTTCGGGCGGACGGGGCCCAGGTACTGTTGGAGGTGGCACTTCGTCTGCTCCAGCCGCGGACAAAATTCTCGGCGGATCCGGGCAAGGGTCGGGTAGGCCCGGTCACTCACTTCCGCCCCATAGAACCAGGTGATCAGCTGGTCATGTGCCTCCTGGAGTAGTGCCTGTCCACGAAACGCATCCCAACCGATGTCGTCCTTTTCGTCAGCGGCCTCCGCTTCTAGCTGCAAAGCGTGTAGCCTTCCTTCGTATAATTCCTGCTCTTCTTGTTCTTTTTGCAGAACGGAGGAAGAAGTTCTTGACCACAGTTCTGTCCCCCGAACTTTTTCTCCCATTCCTTCGGGCTGCAGGCCTTCCTGTTCTGGACCGCGCCCTTGTAAAGGAGTTGGAGCAGCAGGTCGTCCCCTGGAATGTTCTTCCGCGTCTGTGATCGACAAAGCGCCACTTTGCAGCTGCTGCTGTTGGGCAAAGCTGCTGGGAGATGTCGTCGGATCCCACACGGAAGCTGGAGAATTCGCGTCGTCCGAAGCACAGCTGCCACCGGAGTCCTCGTCGCCGCACGCTTGCGCTTGTCCTACTCGACCTAATACGTCATGATCTTCAACATCTCCTCTGTCTTGCTTTTGTTGAGTTTCCGAAACGCCGCCTGAAGCCGTTATAGGTCCGGCTGAGCCCCCAGCAGGAGGTGCATCGCCACCTTCCCCGTCGTCTCTTGTGCTCTGGTAACGACCTCCTGCCGACGAGGTTAAGCTCGTTCGATCGTGATCTCGTCCCTCGACGTCGCCAATGACATCATTTTCCGAGGACAGAGGATGATAGCCATGCTGGAGGTGGACGCTGTCTGTCTCCTCCTGTGCGAGTTTCGCAAGTTGATGCCAACTGGCGTCTTCCTCATGACGATAGTCGACATTTGGTTGGTCGTAGTGGTCATCTTCACCATTATGAGCTCTCTCGTTCTCGGTAGGAGCGACGCCACGGTTACGCAGCTGGTAATATGAAGATTGTATTGCAGCAGGGCTATCGACGGACTCGGATTCGCCAGGAGCACGCGTGTCACCCTCGTGAAGGTGAAGCTCTCCTGCTCCTTTCAGCGCAGTTCTCGGCTTCTCTACCTCCATGGATCCATCTCTTGCTGCAGCTGTATCGTGCTTCTCGGTTGCTGTTGTACGAGGAGCAGTGACGTCACGAAGATCAATATGACCCGCAGTGCGCGAATGCGTAAGAAGGTGAGATCGAGATGCCAAGTCGCTGTCGTGGTTTCCGGCTTCTTGCTTGTAGTCCGGAATGTCGTCGTCCTTCATGTTGTCCTTGTTCACCACTCCTCGTGGTGACTCCTTTATTTGTTGCGCAAGTTGCAGCGGTACTGCGCCCAACGAAAGATCTTCCTCGTGTTGGTGGATGTCATCTCCAGTAGTTTTGGTACTGGTGGCGGGCCCTGGTGGGGGATATGCAGCTGTGTTCTCAATCTCATCCCCCGACGGATGCGGATCCAAATCCGTCGGCTCCCCGTCGTGTGAACCGTAGCCTGCTGATGTACTAGCAGGCGTTATTTCTCCTGTTGGGGGCCACAACTCGCTTTGCTGCAGTTCCCCGTCGTTCCCACGGAGCTCCTGCTGTCCGACAGGCGGTGCGAGAGGCCCCGTGCCTATGCTCTCTTCTCCCTCTCGCATCCACCACCACCATCGCTGCATCAGAAAAGCGACGACGACTGCGACCGCAAAGACGGCAGGCCACGTATGGGTCTCTCTAACGGAACATGGACATCTTCGGTCTCATCGCATTCTTGTGTTTTGTTTGTCATGCAAGATAAGATTGATAGCGAAATGGATAATCAAATTGAAAACAAAGAGGTGAGCCGCTCACACCTTGTGTAATAAAATCAAAAAGAACCCGGCATCGAAGATTTCGAGGTTGTCCAGGAGCGCACCGCAACATCACCTGCCACAAGAAGTATGCAGCTTGGTCTTCAACATCAACTCCGTCGGATGAACATGTTGACGCTAACGCTGGTCCTTCGTGAAAACTCAACAAGAATGAAAGCACGCAAGAGCTGTCGTCCATGTAAGTAAACGTCTGAGAGGGCCATACCACGCACGCCGGAGGCGGTGCACCAGTGCCCGCTCACGTTGCGCTGCCCGAATCAAGGGTATGGAAGCGCCGATTGGGAAATCGTAAACGTTGTCGTTCTGGATCTGGAAGCGACGTGCCTCCTGGTTTAATTATGAACAGTGCCGAGCTAACTGTAGAGTCGTCTAGCATCCTGACCCAAAATAACAGAAAAAAACAGTCTAGTAACTCACAGGTTGAGGCTCAGGTCGGGTCGTGATGCCGCGTCACGAGATCTTGGCTCGCATCTCTTGAAGCTGCTGGGCCGAGTAGGTGCCGCTTGACATGCGTGCATATAAAAAAAGTTAGAGGAAAATTACACTGCAAAAAATTATTTCAATCTGGTGCTTCCATATCAGAGGGCTTTGGGGTCTGGAGGACAATGATTTTGTCCCTCCTCAGCTGGACGTTAGAACCGGGCTCGAAGATCTCGGGCCCGGTTATCCTGTGGGAAAAGCTCCCCTCACCGTCGACATGCAGCATTCACCTGACGTTGTAAACATAGACGGTCATGCTTCCCGCAATACATCGCTTGGGCTTGTTGCCACTTCCTCCGGACGAGGAGGCTCGCATCTATTGCAAGCATCGACGGGTAGTCATCTCATCTTCATCATGCAAGCAATATGCTACACCTTCACACGAGATCAAGTTGGAAAATGCGCCATGATGTTCGTTTCGTGTGATGTCCTCAGAGGAAGTGCAACATGCGCATCGGATCTCTTTCTTCAGTGTGCAAGTTCATGCCACCAGCCACTCCCTCCACCTCGGTGCAGTGGCTCGTCCGGGTATGGGTTTAGTGTGTAGAAGAAAAGTGTCGGTGGTTTTGGTGTGATGTACACATCCACATGTCCTCTGAAGAAAGTGGCTTTTACACAGGATACCAATCACTTGATATTTATTTGGACTCCGAGGACTGCCATTCCGGGTCGAGCGACGTATCCACAGAAAAAAAGACCATCTCGTGTCATGCATTTATCTCACACTAGTCCTTTGTTTTGATGCATTCTTTCGATTTATTGCATCACTTTCACGTGGGACAGAAATGAGATGCCTATGCTACAGTCTCCCGCATTTGCGTTAAGTGCAGAGCCACTGAATGTTGTGAGCGACCAGACGTCGGCTAATGCAGAAGATGAAAACTATTCGCCATGATGTCATTGGAACTGCGCACCTTTCACAATGCGTCCGCGTGAAGTTGATGGCCCAACGCCAACGCTGCCCGAGTTATTTCACGCCAGAGAAATATCATTGCGTCCTCAAAGGAAAGTTCAACATACACTACATGTATGCACTAAAAAAATAAGCACAGTGGTCCTCTGCGTTGAAGTTAATTTTTCGTATTACTACTGGAGCCGGCTTCCGCTCTATAGCGCGCCGCTTCGGATGAAAGAAACCCCGGTGAAAGCGGATCGTCGAGCGGGTCAGTCATCTCAGCTGCAAACATGGATCGGTTATCGAGCCCAGCACTGTGCGGAAGCGCTACAGATTGCGACGCTTGGTCTTGTGGTTGGTGGTGCCTTGTTGCCGCTGAATCGTTAACAGAAGTAGACGCTGAGGCGTGGCCAAAAACTGTCTCGTCCACCTCCTTTACTTTTGGGTTGCGTGACCACTGCTGTTCTCTGTCAGTTGTACTACTTCGAGTGCATGAGCTCTGGCGAACTTGCTGCGCGAACTGTGAATATCTGGCGTCGGTGCCCGCGGGAAGTGCACCAGGGCCAGAGGAGCTGGAACTAGCCTCGTTTTTCTGACCAGTGTATACCAGAGATGAAGTGCAGCTGTCATGTGGCTTTAGTTTACAACATCAGAGAGATCAAGAAATAAGTCTTGGCTGCATACAGTTTACTTGGTCTTGAGCCGGACGCGAACCACGAACGCTATTCGTCTTCTTCCTCCTTTATCGTCTTCAATCTATGTAGTTGTATATAAAAATATAGTTTTTCCGCCACACCCCCTAAGCCTAACCGTAGCAAAAGTACACGCATGATACGCACCCCTTCGCCTTCACTTTTTGTCGTCATGAAGAGAGCAGACATACAAAACCTGCTTCGCGGAGAGGAATACACACTTATGGACACGACTAAGCAGAGCACCACATCAAGATTCGCCGCCAGTATGCATCGTTTCTGGTTTTCCTTCATGACAACTGGAGCATTGTACTGCCTTAGCCATCGTGGCTCCCGAAAATATAACAACATGCCGTGACGCTCTCGCAAAAATCAAAATACAATGCGAGTGGGAGTGCAAAAATTAAAATACAATGTAGTGCAAGCTTCTTAGTGCAAAAATTAAAATACAAGAATGGCGGCTGGGCTTCTACGTACGTCTTTTTCTTGGCTCTACCACAATCAAGCAGCATTTGCATTCATCACCTGGGCTGGGAATTTGTTCGATAACTTGGCGCCATCACGTTGATATGTCATTGATGAGGGGCGGTGGCCGCTCGTCGTCCTCGGAGCGATTGCGCTGCCTTCGTTCATGTTTCCTCCACCGGAGAGGACTACACCTACTCCGTCAACATCATCACGACCACGAGCGGACTGGGTTCTTGCGTCGAAGCAAACGGGAGCTGCAGCTGTGCTGCTCCTGGGAGCCACTCCGTGCGCCGTACTGATGGCTGCGCGAGCAGAAGAAGCAGCAGGAGAAGATGCAGAAGAGATTATATCATGAAGATCTTCACGTGGTTCAACGAGACGGCTTTCGTTTGGAAGAGCACTCATCTGTTGTTCCTGTATCTGGCTAGGCCGCCGAGGAGTCGGAGTCTGTGCAACACCGGGTCGGATCGATGATCTGGGGAGTGTTGACGAAAAGTGGTCTACGCCTGCAGGTGAGTCTGGAGCGGCTGGAGTGGTGCGGGGCTTCTTGCTGCTCCTCGCGGAGAAAAAGGTCGACGAAGATGATGATGGACAAGGGGGGGCTTTGGCTGTGGCAGGGTACTCCTGGTGACAAGAAGCTGCAGAAGCGGTCTGTAACATCTCCGTCTCAAGTACTATCTCATCTGCAGAGCCAACAAGTGCGGCTTCTTTTCGCGCCGCTTGCCGCGAAGGTGCTGCTGTCATATCGGCGACGGACGACGTCTGTGCGCCGGAGGTATTGCTGTAGTGATCCGGTGCCACATTGACATTGTCAACGGACGAAGAAAATCTTTGTCGCACGGCTGCGTCTTCTTCGGGACTGCTGCCCTGCACCCCACGATCCTCGGGGCGCGGGTTTGTAGTGAACCTTTCCGCGGCTGGTATTTGACCTGCAGGCGCCGGAAGCTCTTCATCTTCCCGTCGCCCTCGGCGACCCTTTGGGCTCGGCGGCGCAGGCGCTGATGCGTCAGCATAATTTTCCTGGTCCCTCCTCGTGTTAAGATCAGCGCTTGCTACTTGCGAGGACGATGAGAAGCCCTTATTCGTGGCCCCATCAGCATCTCCAGTGTCGTGGTGTGCCCTGTGCTCGTCCATTTTCGCCAGGGCTGAGCGGAGGAGATCGCTGCTTCAACGGCTGCTGTCGTACTGCAGCGCCGCCGCGGCGAGGGTGAGCATGACCACGCAGGAGCACTGTGATTAATTGTATTCAGAGCCTCGACGCTCCTCGCATCAACAAGCGAAGCAAATGCACTCAAGTGCCTAGTATCTTCCTGCGTCCACGGTCGTGGCAGGAATTGAGACGCTAGCGCAGGTGCAGGCAGCGCCAAAAACAATCAAAACCTCCACGAAAAGTCCAAACGACGAACGTCATTCTACCACAAAACCCAGAAAAAGCATCTCTTACAACTGGAATAGCAAGCTATAATTGCTTTCAGTAGAACTAGAATTTAGTCTGATGCTTCAACGAATATTGGAAAAAAAGAATACACTCGTCCACATTGTATTCATGATCAAGGAGCATCTTTGCTTCATGATCAACATTGACAGGAGCAGAGAAACGATGACGAGGAGAACGGCTGAGCGTCTCAGCACAGGCAATGAAAGTGATCTGATGTTGTCCTCTGCTTTTACGTTCTTCTTCTTTATTCTCTACTTTGGTTAGAAACTACAAGAAGGGCAAGGGAAAATGCAAGTAATTCGCGCACAAAAACAAAGTGAAACAAGACTCGCGAGGACCGTATATAAACAAAACAACGAAGACGTCGAACTTTGTCCAAATAAACTACACTATTTTTATGATCCACATCCTGCTCCTGCGAACATTTGATCGGGAGAGGCGAGACCTATTTTCTCCTGCGACCAGAGGTGGCAGAGAGACTCCTGCGACCAGAGGTGGCAGCAACGTGGGCAGGGACAGTAGCAACGGAGGAGCCCAAGCAGGCGCTTTATTTAGCCCGAGCAGCAGCTCGGCGATTCTATCACGGCTCCCGCCAGGAGCAGACCACCAGCTCCGAGTCGGGTGGCTCTTTTCGGATATACCCCTTCCGAAGCTGTATCCAGAACACAGCCTAACCAGGATCGACGAGGGCGGCGCAGACAGAGGGACTGCAAAAAGTCAAACTCAACGCTCCAAGCAGACAAAGCGGCAAACCGCGCGAGACAGAAAGATGGAGCCCACTGTCGTGGCGAGAACCTCAAGAGACTGACCTAGCCCCCTAACGTGGCATCCAAGCCGGAAACCGTCCCTGAGCGAACGAAAGGGACACCCGAACCAGAAAAGGGAGGACACCCTCGGAGGCCGACTGTCAAAGTCGTCGAGACGCTTCATAAAGCAAAACGCGCCCCATGGGAAAACGGGGAATGTAGTTGGAAAAGAGAACAGACCACACAACCCTCACCCCTTGTGAGCACAGTAGTTAAGCCTTCCTGCAATGCGCCCAGCGGTAGCTGTTAGAGGGGACACCCCGACCCACCGAATTTGCAGCCCAGACCCGTTCGCAGGCGGAAAGAATATGAAATCGAACGAAAGCGCGCGTCCCTTCCAGTAGTAGCGCCGACTTCCGATATCAACCCAGGCAAGCCAAGCTGGTGAACCGCCTCTCGTGCGGGAAAAGCCACTACCGTTCCAGCAAGCAGACAAGGGGCGCACCTGGCGCAGAACCTACTTCGACAGCGAGAAAGCGAGTCGAGAAACTGCAGACCAATCTGTGGAAAGTACGCTGCTAATACCCCCCCACTGGGGGAGGCCCTCACTAGCATTGCCCTCGCTGGCCCCCCGCTAACGCAAACTCCCTCCTGCTGGGGCTGGCTAAACAGAACATCGCAAACTTCCCCCCGCTGGGGGAGGCCCTCAGTGGCATTGCCCTCACTGGCTATAGAACACCGCAAACTTCCCCCCGCTGGGGGAGGCCCTCACTGGCATTGCCCTCAATGGCCCGACGCTACCGCAAACGTCCCCCCGCTGGGGGAGGCCCTCACTGGCATTGCCCTCACTGGCCCGACGCTACCGCAAACATCCCCCCGCTGGGGGAGGCCCTCACTGGCCCTGCGCTAAGAAAAGAAGTGAGTCCTTCACAGCGCAATCCAACATCGCAAACGGCAGACAGCGTCTGCTTTGGCTCCTTCCAACGACCCCACTCAAAGGGGCGGAAGACCAAAAACTCCAGGCATTAGCTTCTAGGGATCTGCCAGCCCATATACAAACAAATCAGGGGGAAAACTCCCTTCAGTCACTCCTCGAAAATGATCTACCGGGGTAGATATGTCTTTATGATCCACATCCTGCTCCTGCGAACATTTGATCGGGATAGGCGAGACCTATTTTCTTACTGCTTTCATATGTTTCGTCATTTTTCTTCTTTTTCTCTCTTCTTTCGTAGGCCGGGCCCCAGCAGTGGCTCGCCAGATCGGGGCAGAAAACCTCGACAGCCCAACACTGTGTGCAAGGGGCACGCGAGGACTAAGAGATGACAGTTGCCAGGAGTAAAATCAAACATACCCGATGTTGACAGGAGTGCGCTAGGCTTTTCGTTCGCTATATTCAATTTTTTTTACGCCCACGACGGTGCTAGACGATGCCCATGCAAGAGACGTACGGAAAATGTTTGCCAAGTGCTCAGCGTGTGCTGGTGTCGCTGGTGCGTCTACGCCCTCTGAGAATTCATCAACATCATCATGCAGATCGCATTTCGACATGTTAGAGTTCTTGGTTGTCCGCTACGAAGTGTCCGTAGTACAGAAGGCAATCAGGATCGTATTCGTTCACCTGGCTTGGCACGTGGTCAAGCAGAGACGTAAACCAACCACCGCGCCACCAGGGAGAATCACGCGGGCGCTCACAGTGGCGCAAGAAGCAGAGGCTCTCCGAAACAATGCGCGGCATATGCATGGGAAATGAGTGATCGCATTCGCTGCAGCGGTTGCTCTTGCTGCCACCCCCAATAACTCCGGAGCCATTGCACGGACCTGTTGCAAGTTCATCAGTGCAGCGAATCCACCCAGCCTTCGCAAGCGCACGGCTCGGAAACTGTTACCAGACTCCCACCAGTTTCGCGGTCGAATTTCATCCGCCAATTTTTGTTTTTTTTCAGTGAAGCGACACCCAGCATTGTATATTCCGCTTTGACCACCACCCTGCAAAACCAACAGTGGCGCGTCGCCACTATTTTTGAACCTAAATAATCATGCCAACCCGAAGCGGAAGTCCTGAAGGCACCATTAGGATCGCCGCCGCGGGGAGGTGATCTCGTTTGGCACCAGTAGGCACGAGCTGGACGATAAAACTCGATCATGTTTTACTTTGCGGCGCACACGAAAAGCACGCCACTCAGTTCCTTGCACTATGAAGCGATTTTTGGTGCAACTGTTTTTGCGTCGTCGTCATCATGATCTGTCTTCCCCATCATCATGATCATCATCATCGTCATGGGGTGGCTACTCGCATCCAGCGCCACAGGCTAAAAATCCCCGCCCCCCCCCCCCACGGGGTTGGCAGCTAGAAGGCACTTTTGGCCTTGGCATGTAATAAAAAATATGTCAGGACGAGCTAGCCGCGACCTGTCGCCAACGTCACACTTCTGGCCTCGGCATGCAAAAAATATGTCGGAAGCTAGCCACGATGAACTGTCGCCAACGTGATATGTTTAAGCGAACCCGCCACCCTACGCCCACCATAGTACAGGATAGTGCATAATATCATGTAAAAGTAGTTTGGGCGTACTACACAAATTCGCATGACAAGCAGCGCATGACTTGGAGCTAGAATCGCTTTGCGAATAGATCGAAGCTTTCCCCTCAATACTGCAGCAAATCGTCGAGCGTCTCGAACTGCTGCAGCTGGGATACGGGCAATGGGTACGCTATGAAGCTTCCATTGGGGAAAGTGACAAAATGGAATATGCCTTGCGGCGCATCTGCATGAAAAGTCCTTTGTTTTTGTTCGAGTTTTTCCGGTGAACAGTATAGCATTGCTGATGTACAACTTCTGCATATTCTTTTCGTTATTTTTTTGGTGCGGAAATCATAAAAACGAGAGAGGTTTTGGCTGTGCCGTAAACTAGAGCTACAGTGTGAATACAGATTCACTGATGTATGCAAGCAAGGGTCTTCGTCCACGTGGAAAAATATTCATCGCAACATGTTGCACATCTTAGAGGTATTTTTAAATTGCCGCGCTCCTGCCGGTTGGTATGGATTTGCAAAAATGCTCGGCAAGTTAGTTCCACTTTGGCAGTTTCCCCTTGGCGCTACCATATATGCGTTGCGGTAGTAGCGCTCGTGCACCCAGTCCCGGAGGGCCAGCGTGGTTGTCACGTTGAAGTTATGAAATTGCACAACTCCGCCCCGTCTTCCCCCAAATTTGCAGATCATGGTAATGGAAAGCAACGCGAGCAGCATTACAAATGTGGATCGCGTCATGTCAAATCTTCCGCACACGGACCATGGTGCAGAAGTTTATTGGGCAGCTCACTCTTGTCACACAAGCCATGCGAGTGCCCGAATTCAAAATCAAGCCTGCATGATTTGGCACTTTGTTGTATGAAAAAAAACCTAGGGTGAGGAGCTGTAGTTGATGTGCGCTCACGTAGAAGACCTCCCGCATCTGTGTGGTGCGCGTCCAGCCCTGCACTTTTCGCAAGTGCCGCGGTAACCGCGGTTGGAAAAATTGGCTCTGGCGTAGTGGTGAAAGGCCCTGCTGACCGTCGGAAGGACAATTCAGACCAGCCTGAGCTGAGGCTCCTCGTCGTCGCTGAACGTCCCTTTGCAGTGGAAGACCACCGTCTAGGATCGGCTCGGTCAAGGGCAGTGTACCGTTACCACCACCACCTCGCAAATCTTCTTCAAAGCGCGCCTTGTTTGGTAGAAGTGACGCGGGGAGGATCCGCGGAGCCGATGTGTCTGTCGCGGGGAGAGCTTTTGCGTCGTGGTGTAGATGTGGAAGTGTCAGGTTGGAAATCGAGACTGTCAAAAATAAAACGAACACCAATAGCGATGCATAATACTTATTAAAATCGACGCGGACGCCCCCAATGATTGGGCCCATCACCTCTGAGCGGCGCGTGACAATCTTTGAGACCCCTCCATCCAAATTGCCAAGCTCCTTGAGGCAAAGAACTGCTTTACATCTAGCGACAACCCTACTACACACGCTCACAAACGCCCTCGCTTGCTTTCTCTGCAAGACAGGCTCCTCTGTGTGCCCCGTCGCATCGAGAATCGCATCACAAAATTCGTTCACATGTTTTCGATCCCCAACCTAACATTACCACAGTAGATCGCGCCAATTTAGTATTGTACTATCGTGCCTCTGCCTCTGCATCAGTTGTTCGGAACACGGGGGCGCAGCCTTGTCGCGTGCGACCACTTCGTGGTTCAAATCTCTCGACGTCCCCTGGACCACTGGCCTCATCGCGCCAGGTACAAACTCGTGGTTTTGTTGGGCACGTCCACCCTCCGCCGCACAGTAGCTATAGGAGTAAGCAGGATACCCCTGGCTGCGGGGGGTGATGTTGCTGCGAGTCTCTTCCGATAGAGGTCTCCGGTCCCCATGCCCGGGCAATAATATGGAAGAGAAGGGAGCAGCGAACTTAAGGAGTTGTGCTCCTAGCGCCAAAGAATGCAAGCCCAGCTTGTGCTTGTCTTCAACACTTGCTACGGTCTACAACACCTTGATGGTCCTGCAAAAAGCAAATCGATCGATACTGAAGAAGATGAAAACAAGCACTCGACGTGTGCTACAACTAATACAAATACTACTACTTGCTCCACCGCCATGAGGTATTATGCACCTGCGGGCATTTTTGTCGCTCTCTTGGCATCTTCACAAAAAGGGCACGAATTTCATGCAAAACCTAACCCCCCGAATAGACCACTGCGCTTTTCCTTAGGGTTAGCAGCACGGTGTTGAGATCGGTCGCTTCCTCCCCTAGACAGGGCACCAGGGGCCCCCGCTTGCCGGTGTCGAAGATCGTACATTGCAAACTGGAGGTCGGACTTCAATTCTTGCAGAATGAACTCGCGATTTGCGCGGCTGTACCGCCCCACCTTGTAGCCCTTCCGAAACCTTCGGCACAGAAAGAAGACCAACAAGTAGCGCGCAGGAACGAACAGGGAGAGCACCAACAAAAGTGCGAGCACTGCGGTCACGATGCGGGCAACGTCCTCGCATCCGCCCCCGCAGTCGGGCGAGAGCAAGTTTGCACGACGCTCGAGGTAATCCGCCCAATACAAAAACTTCCGCTCGTGTTTGTTGAAACGCAACAGATTTCGGTCCCAGAATTCCCGGACAAAGTTTCTGTTCCCGGATTTTTCAGTTTTTATAGCACCGGGAGGACTCTCCCCCGGACGATGGTGGCGCCTGGAGCTACTGCTTGCTGTTGGGATCATTTGAATGTGACTCGTTTCAGTCATAATTGTTCGCGTAGCGCTCCCGCTGCGTGCCCTGCTCTCTCGCGTCTTGGAGGCGCCGTCATTGTCAAGGCCTGAAGCTGCATGAGTGACGCAGGAGCTGTTTTCTTTCTGTTTATTGGCATTTATGCTTTGGTCGGCCGAGCGGACATCAACAAGGTCTTCATGGTTATCAATCAGTTTACTTCGTCCACCGCCGCTCATCAGTACAACTGCTGCAGCATCATCCGGGACCAGAGGCGGTGTACCGGGATCGCTCCCGGCGCGCTGGTCGTTGACGAAGTATTTTTTCTTTTGCACGCTCCCGTCGCGCTGGTCGCTGACGAAGTATTTTTTTTTATTCTCCACCTGCGATCCGTCATTGCTTCCGTGTCGCGCAACACAGTCTTCGTGCACTTCGGGCAGCGCGTAGGTGCCACTACCTGGGGAGCCCCCACCAGCGTATCTGTGCCCCGCCTCATTTTGTGGATGCCGCTGTCGCTCCTGATCCTGTGCAGGACTGTGACTGTCACTAACATGATTCCAGGAGCAGGATGAAGGGCCCTGCATCGTTCGTGAGTGTCGTGGTGCCATGTAGTTGTAGCTCGACGGCATCGATTCTTGGTCCACCCTCACCTTGCAGTGATGATCGATTACAGCCCGAACGTCGTCTGGCGTTCCCTTGTTCCGGCCGTCACTGTCGGGATCTCCGTCTCCTGCGCACCCTGCCGCATCACAAATGTTCCCCGTGATCGCGCTTTGTGTCGAACTCTGTTGATGCCTCGCTGCGCCGTCCTGCTCTCGCTTGGCGGGCTTGCTTGGATTCGCCTCTCTTCTGTTTCTGTCACCTCCCTGACTAGAACAGTTCGGACTCCGAGTCGAGCTTGAACTCTTTGCACTGGTCGTGGGAGAGAGTTTTCCGTCGCGGCCAGCACACGTGCTCGGATGATCGAATACATATTTTTGCTCTTCACCGGACGCATTTTTGGAACGACCGCCAAGTAGTACCGTTGCACATTCACCTACAGCCATGGCAAAATTGGCGCGCCTCGGCCTAGTCGTAGTACCCCCCGTCGACGAAAGCAAGAGCGTGCGTGGTGCTGGTACTTCGTTAGAAGTAGAACGGACGCTGCTGTTAACGCCGCGGGGACAGAGGGAGCTTACTTCTATTTCTTCTGCCTCTTCATCTTCGCCGATGCTGGTGCATTTATTCGTGCACAACTCTGCTTCGTCTTCGCTTTCGCGGCAACTATGGGGTGAATCCGTAGGTATGATGCCCGTGCTGGTCGTCGTCCTGCAGCTCCCCGGTGGGCAATGCAAACCTGAGTTTGCAGCTGCAGACGAGACGTCGTTGTCCGTGTAATTGTGCCCTGCTGCCGCGGACGAGCATGCATCATTGTCCTGGTCGTCCTCTGAGGGTGGAACCGACGGCAACCGTGACGGTGACCTCGCTGTTGACATTGTCTGACCGTCATTCCTCCGCGGACCCGGAGGTGGCTTGTTCCCGGCGACGTTTATTCGGTAATCATCTAAGCTAAAACTGGCATCGTGCCTTGTTTGCCTTTCGTCCTCACGGTGGTGCGCATCTTTGTGGTCTTCGCAAAATGTTTTACTCTGGGTGCTGGCGGTAGAAAAACTATATTGCGCATCAGATGATGACGAGACTTTTATCAGCGACTCAACATCATGATGAAGATTATAATCTTTATCTCCATCATCGTCCTCGAGCACTAGTACTTGGTCCTCCCTGTCCTCCCCCTCGCCGCTACGCATTGCAGTATGAGCAAATGTTCGTACGCAAGTATCAACTGAGGTGGACGTGGTGGCAGCACCAGCGGTTGCTGTTCTTGTCTCAGCGCTCCACCTTGGAGACGATGCGGTCCTGTTGACGAGAGACGGATCAGCTACTTTCACCCGGGCACAGTCGCCTTTGGTCGCATTTATCTTTGCAGCTGCAAGAAGTGTAGAGGCGGGCTGTAGGCGTCGTATCTCGGCAACAGCTAACTTGGTTTTCGTGTTCCGATCCCGCCCAGTGAGGCAGCTAGTAGTACAGAAACCCCGAGACATATGGAAGCGCCAGGCTCGAAATTGACTCTAAAGCGGCGTCATTCTTTATTGCGTTTGCTCCAAACAGCATGACATCGAAGAGCTACGGGCTGAATGTCCCGCGAGCGCTTCTTGGGCCTAAAAACGTAAACGCGTGTTATATATGTTATGCAAGACGACCCTCCTCGCGATCTGGTGTGTGCACCAGAAAAGCAAGGCGCATCAGCCCACTTCTGGTGGGACGTGCAGCTGCAGGCTAAAAACAGAAGTGCGAAAAAAATTACCTATTTACTTCGAAGCAACAACATGTGGACAAATGTGGTTTATGCACAGCTTCCTAAATTTGACATGCGCCGCATAGAAAATGGGGATCCAACAACTAGTGCCGATGTTATTTCTATTTCAATTCGTGGTTTGCAAATCGCTATCGCTCTCTCAACTTTGTTAATTTCGAGCCTGGCATTCCCATACGGCAAGACAGGACTCTGCCGATCGGCGGTCGTGGACGCCAGGTCGGAAACCGGCGACACTTTCATCGACGGATATGTAGCGCAAATATGTCTGGATCTGGATTTGTCGATGCAAGATTTGAAGCGCAAGGAGATCTGTGACGAATGGAGAGAAGTGGCGAAGTTTTTTGTCGTGCTGAAAGGCACCAGTTTTTTTATCATGCGCACAACTATATTTACCGAATGAATCTGGAAGAATCGTCGTAAATAAACTTCGCCTGCTGGTGCAGCGTTTATGCCATGCAATCTTCTGGATCTGGTGCTCTGTCTCTGCAATCATGCGAGTACCAGCAACACAAATTTCCAGACCCAGACACATCTGCACTCGATAACGGAGGACCGCGAACATTTTCGCTGACAATCTCTGCATCTGCTCTCTCGGATGCGCTGCGTGAAAAGGCGCGAGCATTATAAAAATCCTCATAATCGTCCCCATCGCCATTTCGCCGCTCGCCTGCGGGAGTGTTCCGAACTTTATCATCCCTAATGGTTTTTGCAGCTGCTTCGCGATCTTCCGCTCCTCGGATGGTCGTCTTCTTAGTATGATCTTCCGGCGGACGAGTGGTCATAGCATGATCCCCCACAACCAGGGACAAGAATGACCGGCGCTGCGGCATCTGATCACCTTGCTCGTGCAACAGCCGCGGCGATTTATTACGAGCGGAGTGCTGTGGCTGTACGGAACAAGAAGAGCGGCCTGGCTCTTGCGTATCTACTTCGTGCTCTTCGTCATCGCAAGACGCTGACCGAGAGCTGTCGGTCTGCTCTGTTGCAGATCTTCTACGTCTTGGAGATGTACCCCAGCTCAGGTATGCCAGCGCGTCGCCGGCGTGTGGCGAAGTGGATTCGCTACCGGAGTAGAACCCTTCCACGGGGAGCCCTACATGCCGCCGCTCACGAAAAAGCGAACGGTAAGTGGTATCACCTGCTCAGCTGTCACAATCTCAAGCGTTACTACACAACTGAAAAGCGGCGACGCCAAAAGCGCATGTCGTAGCTACCTAAGCCTACTCTGATCGGAATACGCATGACAAGTTCCGGAGCCCCCAAGGAAGCCCCACTAGAATCTGGCAAAGCCCGATTCTATATCTATTGAAATTGATGCGATATCACTTGAGATTATAACAACTGAGCAAGCCATAAGTGGCTTTGTTCGTGAGCAAGGAGGATGATCCGATCAAGGATCGACTGTAACTCCATCCGTTGTCATCGGTTACTGGGGAAACTTATGCGATTTTCAAGCGGTGCACGTGCATTGCTTGCCTTCAGGACGTGAATCGTCTTCATGCAGAGGAGCGGCCACTAGCTATCACCCCCCCAGACGATAAAGCTACCTCGCGCGACATGATGCTCGTGAAGGGCTATTAAATAGCATGGAAGTATTAATCCGTTCCTGTTCCAAATTGAAAATTGTAGCGCAAGATGAAGCGCAACAAGAATAAACGGAAAAAAAAATGTTTCAATTTGCATACTCTTAGTCTTACTCTTATTCCTGCGTCACAAATAATAAATTCATGTATGCACCAGCTATTGTCTTTGTAACGCTTGAGAACTGCATAGAACTCGAACCTCCCACCGGTAAGCACAGCCGTTTTCCATCGCCCGTGGAGGTGCACAAGGTGCGCCAGTCGCGGCATCTCGCCACGGTGGAGGGTCACTGAAAACGAGGCGAGCCGCAGAAAAACCTCCCCAAAACCAACATCTCTGGGATTCGATTTTCTCCAGGCGGCCTGCTTCCCCCATGGCTTTACGGACGTGGCCTCGGTACTGCGGTAGAGGATGTTGACCTGAGCGAGGCTGTGGCGCGTTTGTGCTGGATGAGTAAGACCAAGACGCCGGCGTCCGCGATTGCTTCGACGTCTTGATCTTGTTTTTCGTGTAGCGTAAAACCTTTCGCGTTCTGTTTTGGAAGCCTGTATTGGACTCCTGTGACCTTGCTCCTGCTCCGGTCGTTTCGTCTGCCATGGACGCCAGCACATGCGGGCATTCGGGAGGAGGAAAAGAGCGATCCCAAAAAAGAGAAGAGGAACAAATTTGTTCTTGCCCAACTGCTACTGATGAGGCAATGGAGTGTGACGTCCTCTGCTCCCGCCCTGCTCTCTTATCATGACCTGGTGAAGTAGGAGAACTTTGATCGCCGACGTGGCGTCCAGCGCCGAGCGCCAGGTTAGCACCCCCGTCGCTGCCGCGCTTGTTGTCGGAATGGGGGACTTGGGCTTGACCCCACTGTGTGCCTTGCTCCGCCAACGCCGTGCCTACGCGGGTGGTCCTCGACCTGCCCAGCCCATGCTGGCGCTCAAGCTCCGGGTCCGCAGCGTCTTCAAATGCGACAGCTCCAGTCGGGCGGAAAGTCGTGGTTTGGACGAGGGGAGGTGAATAATGTCTGGAGCTGGACGATGAGCAAAATAAATCTGCGCCAGAATAATCTGTGGGCGAAAGTTGCCGGCTTCGAGCATCACATGCTCGCTGGTCCCGATTGGACAGCAAGGGGGCTTGCTGTGAAGGTGCGCCATCACAACCAGGAGTCTGCCCCTGCACCGAGTAAGTTTGAGTTCGCGCCGCCTGCACCTGCTTCTGGAGTTCAGCATCATCGTCGGCGAAGCGTTGCGCGGTAGGTGCTGCAAAGCCACCCCCTATGTCGACCGTCGTCGAAAGCAGCGTTCTACGCGCACTAGAGCAGCTTGTGGATATCATTCTACAACTTGAACTTGATGGCGTTTTGGTTTTCATTCGCTGCTCATAATTTTGTTCCCGCTGGTCCTCAAGGTCAAGGACTTCGGCGAATAGCTGCTGTGCCCCGTTTAACAGCGCAAGTTCAATGCGCTGCTCTCGTCGTCGAGCCCGCCAACAACTAGAAAGCCACCAAATCGCGCGCATGGACAAATCAATTAACCACGTTCTAAAGCGCAGAAATTTCTCCAGCGCCGTCGGTGGAGCCGCGTGCGGAACTACAAGACTCGCCAGGAAGACGCGCTCAGAGTCAGACCTTTGCGTTGCGGTCCAGTTGCTGTTCTTACAAGCAGATGACGGAGATAGTACTGCTGCAGCACCTGCTGCTCCAGTCGCGAGCAAAGCGTCCAACCACCAGCCTTTCTTTTCCAGTTTTGTCGTCGGGATGCTTTCTGGAAGATCAGCATCTATACCTGACACAACCTGTCGCAGCCCAGCCGGCGCGACTAGCGCGGCAGCTGACCGATCATGAGCGAAGTGTGTTCTTTCTCCGCCCGCCGCGACGGCGTTGCTTCTGGTCATCTTCGGTCTTGTCGTGGCTTCAAGGTCTTTGCGTCTTGGCGCTGCGAGCAAACCGGTGCCTTTCTTGTCATTTGGCGAGTTTTTGCGTATGTTGACACTCATCTGGTGCTCACTGCCTCCTTCTTCTTCTTGCTCTACGCGGCACCCCGCAAGACAGTGATTTGCACCATTAGGGCCGGTCAAGTAGGTGGCTTCTAGGTTTTTCCTTCCTGCTGTTCCGGCATGAAAATTTGGAACCGCTGTTGCCGCATGCGCTAGTCGAGGTAGAGTTTTATGACCCTGGTAATCTTCGTGGCGTGGACTGGGCAACACTGCGATGGTTTTGGCTTTCGCCATCCGCCCACTTTCAATGGTTCTACCCAACCTGGTGCCAGTGCCATCATGATCCGATCGAACGATTCTCCTTGAGATATCGGCTGCCGTGCCGGAGCAAATCTGCGTAGTCAACATTCGTGAGCAGGGTTTCTGCAGGACGTCATCCTTTTGGGGCAAGTCCTTGCGTCCATCATTCTTGAGCAGATGAGATATGCTGTTGCTCCTGGTGTGTTGACCGAGCTGGACTTGCCCTGGTGCGGAAAGAGGCTTGGGCGAGGTCGGCCACTGGAGCTGGCTGCAGCAAAGGTAAAGGAAAACGAGGACCACAGAAAATTCCAGGGAGCATAAAATATGCATGAGCAACAATGCGAGAACCACCAAACTAAACGCTGGGTCTTCCCACCGCTCAATACGTTTCCACCGTTCCGAACTACGCTTCATCCGCTTCGCCAAGGCCTCTCCCCGTTTGAAAAAGTGCTTTATCCGGTCAATCTCCTCTTTGTCAAGAATACGTGTTCGCATCAGCGCGTTCTGTACTCGGAGTGCTCGCTGCTGCATCAGCCGATGCCGGGGCAGGGGTTTGAACAAGTGAGAGAGTGGGTGCCACACCACCACCGCGCAGCGAAGTTCGGCCACGGCAAGGTTCTCGCGAGAAACGCCGTGCTGTCGAATGCTCTCCGTGTTTTTCAGCAGCCATCGGTGCCTCGCTTTCCGGTTGCGCCCGAGCGTCCGGAGCGGAATTCCCACCGTTGCACGACACCGACCGCCACGCCAGGCCTCAAAATAGATTTGTAGGTCGGGGTCGTCGATGTCGGACCATAGACACACTTCTCCTGCCGACGGTTGTTGTTGACTTCCCCAGATGCGCGCGCAAACTTCCGCGAACTGCCCCACTCGAATCACCACGAAAGCTTGTTTGCTCTCGTCCTCCAGCGACGCGGTGGGCAGGTCTACGTCTTTGGAGTCCCTTGTCAGAAAGCGGAGATCCTGGACTGAAACCACTAACTTGAGGGCCGGGCGGCTCGCTACTATGAAGTCTTGTTCATGTTGATCTTCTGCTTTCCTCACACGGCGACACGCTTGCTCGGCGAGCGACGCCCGAAATCGAGCATTTTGGTTGACACCAACAGGACGGAAGTAGGCTGTCGTGGTTTGTTGACGAAGTTCATCAATGTCTGCTCCGCCGCGCCACTTTCTCTTTATGCGCGAAAGTCCTCCTCCAGGAGGGTGACCCAGCTTGCGCCGCACGGACGAGGCCTTGGACCTCAGCCAGGCCCACAGACCTGGGTCCCGAGACGCGGTCGACCACTTCGCGCCATCAGCAGAAACCACATGGCTGCTGGCTGCAACCTGGTCTTCATACTCATGGGCATCTTCTGCCGACCTCCCGGACGCTGCGGATACACAAGAAAACCAATCTTCCCTGCTAGCGGTGTCAGGATCACAAACGGCTCTCAGCTCTCGGTCAGCGTTGAGTATTCCTCGTCGTTCGTTGTGAATCTGAATTCTCGAATTGTTTTTTTGCTGTGCCGTTTGTTCTTCGCGAATAAGGCTACTATGGTTCTCTTTCACGACAACTTTCTCAGCAGATGGAGAGAGCACAGATTTTGATTGAGCTTCTTGCAGGACTTCTCGTTGCCGTTCGCTTGCCACGAGTATGCTTGCCCAGCGTCGTCCTGCAGTGTCGTTTCCCGCTCCTCCGCAACGGCTCCCCGCACGGACATGACCATCATGCTGAGGATGAAAAACGGGGGCCGCGTGCTTCGGTGCTCCATTCTGATTGTGAGCAGACTCGTCTCGTCGGCGCGTGCTGGACGAAGCATGCGCTGCTCTCGATAAAAAAGCAGGTTTTGACCATAAACACTTTGGGAGATGATCAAAAAGAACGGACACCGAGCCGGAAGATCCGTGAGTGTCACTGCAGAAGGGGAGGATGCTGCTGTCGCATTTTTTTCCCGCCACATCGGCTGAAGCTTTGGTTTCCGCGGGGCGGCTTCTGCTCTTGCTAATCCGATTCTTATGAGGGAAATCATTCAACGGCTGGATTGCTGCAGTTCCAACGAAGTGCGTGCGGCAAGTGAGCTGACACGCAGTTCGCAGAGCGGCCAACCAAGCAACGTATCACTTAGGAAAACCACTCGCCCGCCCTACTCCCCTTTTCCTAAAACTGATCTGTGAGTCTCCTCTAACATGCCAAAGGACATACAAGAACCCTACAAGTAGAACATGGGTTGCGACGGCGGGTCTCTAGATTGTGACTGGTGTCGATGAAATTCGAACTCCGTCAACGCGCTCTCTTCTTCGGATACCGCTTGGGAAGAGATACTGGAGAGCGAGAAGTCACTGCTCACTGCAAAGGATACAACGCGAGCCTCTTTCTCAAGTGCGCAAACCGTCCATGACCCGCGCTCGCTGCTGTATTCTGAGGCGCTGATCTATCCAGCACCAAAGAAGACCCATGTCAATCCGCTTTGTCATGCATACCCGACTGCACCACATCAAAAACCTTTGCACCGTCGCCGCAAGCAGCTTCGGACGCAGGAGATCTAGGGTCAGAACCGCGAAAAACATCGCGAGTGTATGATGTCATGCAGAGTCTGATGTGTCCGTCACTGACACTGTCATGCAAATAAAAGTGAATCAATGGGCATGGGTCAACATAATTTTCTGCGGATATGATCGCACACGGTCCGCCAGTGCGCATCTCTTCGGAAACAAAAAATATTCGAAGTTGAAACTGCTGCTCCCCGGTCTTCAAACGGATTTCCCCGTCGTCTCGCAGATCTGCGCCACTCAGATCCATGATCCGTTCGATGCTGGCATCGTCTATGCTTTCGGTTTCGCCAAGTCGGCTCGATGTACGAAAATGAAAACAAGAAGACGTCCAAGTCGGACCAATTTTGTTAATCTTTGTTAAATAGTTTGGAGGGTAAAAGCATGGGAAAAAGCTATCAAGGTCAGCTAGGTTCTGCCAACGTACTGTGTGTAAATGGGGCAATAGGGACGCGAGTGTACGTCCTTGTTCCTCCTCCAGCGCCACATACTAAGTACTTTTGATTTTATGTGCTGTCTCATGGTCGTCGTAATTAACGTCGTACTTTGCAAGAAAAAGTCCCATCGAGCTTCTGGATGACCTGCGTACCGCTGACAAGTAGGTGATAGGCCTGCTGATGGTCGTGCGGCGGGTTCACACCTTGCTTTCGTTTTCCTCCTCGAGCAGGGAAGATACTGCTACAACTAGAGCTTGGCTTTATTTGCGCCTGGTGTCCACCGCTCCTCGTCCGGGCAGGATGTAGACCCCTATGGTCTATATGCTCCTTTTGTCTGAGTCTGCTACTAGCGGGTTGGTCATAGAAGCAAAACGACGAAGTAGTAGTAGCACAAGCGCTCCAACTCGAAGTGGCAACTTGTTTCTGCGGTGACGCAATGAACGAAACAGTTGACAGGCCCGCTGCGGCACGTCTACATGGCACGCGACTAGTAGACTGCGAGCCCGCATCACCTTGGGCCAGCAGCCCTCTTGTTGCTCCTCCTCCTTGTTCGAGCCGCGCATCCGCGCCGTCGTTTCGCGGCTTCGCTGTACGAAGATTATGCAACGTATTAATGCTTTGCATAGTTGTTCTTTTTGCAGCCGATACGTTGAAACCAGCTGCGGGGCCCGAAGCCGAATCACATCCAGGAAGCTTGTTGACGGCATTCCGCTCGGCGTCGGCTCCGGCGCCAACGCAGTGCAACAACGCAGGTTCTCGTTGAAGCGAGCTGATGTGGTCCAAGGTGTCGACGTCCTCGGAGCAGAAGGTGCTTGAATTGCAATTATATCCCCTCTCCGCGGATGAAAAAGTAGCCCTTCGCGACCCCGTTCGCCCGCTCGATTCGAACCCGACATCCACATCCGAGCTTTGGTTTAATTCCGATCTCCTCGACCTGATCTTCGGACTCGGGAGAAGGGTTCTAGTACTGCTCTCAGTTGTGCGAGTCCGGGGACTTGCGGAATAATGCAGAGGCCGGCCTCCATTGTGCCTTCGCTTTCCAGAAGCAGAACCGGTGTCGCGGACGGCTTCCTTTATTTTCGTTGAAGGAGAAACACGATGTGCATGTGGTGGAACTTCATCGTCCATTGGTGTCGCCGAATCTGTTTGTGCTTCCAGAGTCCTCCCCGTCGTGCAGAGCGTATCTTGGTCTAAGTTGCCAGCAGATGATCGTCCCTCCTGGCTGCCACATCTAGAAATTGCTGGAAAAGAGTCGACAGTGCGAAGCTCTATCTGAGAAGGGCTGCGTATGGTCGTGTGAAAAACTACCTCCAGCCCAAAAACTCACGCCAGCCTCTTGTCATGCGTCGAGAACGATTTGAAACGCACTGTATCTGTACCCCTGATATTAAGTGTCCTTGTCCTCCACCTTCTTATCAGCGATTTTTTTTCATCGTACAGCGAAGCTCATTCGCATTAACATTCCTACGCAGCGACGTTTTCGCAGCCTCTTCCTAGTCATGCTGCGGGCTTGCAGCACGTCATCTAGATCTAGACACGTCGTCCCTGCTGTGCTTTATCCCAGAAAACGCCTAAAGAATGGAGCCTGGATTAGCATCGAGTAGACCGCACATGACGTTCAGGAAGGCATGTGGTAAGGGGAAGGCCTCCCCTGTGGGGCGCGCGCGTCTGGACAGGTGTTGCCACGCACTCGGTAGTTCTAGTTACCGGCCCGCTTTCATCAGCCGCTTTTGGATTTGCATCATGCGAGAGTGTCCCTGTGCTGTGGCCGCCAAAGTCGTACCTAATCGCAGCGACTGCACAACTAGTACGAGCCGAGCCTTGTGGTCACGCGAAACACCCTGCAATTCTGTACCAAGGTGAGCTCGGGGTAATTTTGTTCGGGACTCAGACCAAACAAGGCCGCTTGCCTCTGGGGTGGTAACATTTTTACACATCAGGATAAGACGACGCAGAGCTTTACTTCTGGCCCCGATGGCAGAGTCGCGCTCGAACGTGCTGGCGGCGCTGTCGCATTCTTATGCCGACGTCCAACGGAAATCAGTATCTTCGTCACTGGCTTACCACTGATTTTTCGAATAAAAAAATGCCGAATCATCTGCTTCCTTTCGATTTCGTACCTCGATCCCCATCACAATCTTCTTTAGATACAAGAGTATCGATGTAGGAAAATAGCACTGCTAGTAGTACTAACGCTCTTGTTGCGCCGCTAGACCTACCTCTGCATGCTTTTCTTAGGTTTGAGCTTTCTCCATCTTCATGATCGCGTGCTGGAGTATGTTAGTGTATCTGTACGCGCCGTAATGGCGATGCTCAGCCTCGTCACCATGCGAATCTCCATGCCAAAGCACGCTGACGACCGCTATGCGGCGAGAGAAGGAGCATGAAAAAAGAAATAAGTAACTTTCAAAAACTAAGGTTTCTGATATTGATTTCGAAGGAGTCGATTGTTTGCGCCATCATACCCGACTTTTCCATCTTCGGCGTGTTATCACTGCCTGAGGCAGCATCGAAAACCCGAGCCCGGAAACAGGACCAAGTAGGAGCTCCTGCGGCTTCTTCGTCGGGGATTTTTCCAGTGCCTGGACTATCCTGCGCAACAACGTCCCCTCCACGAACCCAGGGCTCCTGTCAACATGCTGATTTGCAATTACAGGAACGCTGGCAATGCGCAACATCCCCACGACAGGCATTCTCAGCTGCGTTCTGAGATTCTTGGCAATGCTGTGCACCGGATAAGGAGACGGCTTTGTGGTGCGGATGTTGTCCTTGCTAACCTGCACCACAATATAGCGAAAAGCTTGCCATGCGTGACTGCCAAATCTCCTGGCCTTGTGTCGCAGAGCTCCCAGCAACTTGACTACCTATGGAGAGGTGCGTCGGGACGCTTTTACATATGATATGCAAGTCGACGAGGTGGTCATCGTGCGATGAGCACAGGAAGCCCCGCCGGTCAACCCAACCCAGATACCGCCACGTTGTCGCGGCTTCCGCCGAAAAAAGCTTGTTGAGCTCGACCATTTTGAGCGTTCCTCTAATATCCGCGGAACTGGTACTCTTAGATATGGCCTCCACGACAGCCTGCCGTGTCTGAACTCTTTTCACCCGATAGCATGCCAGTTGTAATCGGCCCCGTTCTCCGGGCGGCGCACAGTGGTAGCCTGGCGAAGAGACGAATGGCGGCAGAGGCAGCTGCCGGTGCGAATTGCTGGTAGAAGTGTAGGCACTCCTCGCGGCCGTGGCGTCTTGCTCAATTTGAACCCACATCAGCTCGTATTGCAGTATCAGGCTGAATAGCAAAAATGCATTTTCCCCATACCACAGTCGCGAACTAGTGTGCTGGCGGCCGATTCCACCGTGCTCTGTTCTTGTTCATCATCATCTCGGAAAATGATGCACGATTGGGCTACGAGATCTATGCGCACCAGTGCCGGCACTGCGCATCCACAGCACACGCCCAACGGGCTTCATCAAGGTCTTTCATTCATAGCGCGTCTGACAAAAGAACTGGCGCAGACACTGAGGCACGCCGGCAGGCCATTTTGGCGGGGTACCAAATAAAAGCAAGAAGAGAAGCCGACGCTACCTTCGTCTTGCGATATTTTTGGACGAGCCTGAAGCGCAATTCATATGTAGTGGCTCGCTGAGCGCCGCTCCATGCTTGGTCCCCACTGTACAAAAAAAGCTGGAGAAAGGCAACCGCATTCAGTGTGTGCGCGATAAGCTGCAAGCGCAACGACGTTTGCGCACATGCATGCTGAAATTGAAAAATGCAAGAAGTAATTATCAATACGTCGGTCCTCAACGGAGGAGCGCGAGCGTGAATGAAGCGTTGTCTCCTTTTGTTACGAAAGCTGCTTTCTGCACGACTCCTATATATAACGATCCAACTATCACTGAAGAAGGTGCGGGGGAAATGCAGTCAGCCTCTCGCTTCCGTATCTCGGCCACGCTCCCCGCGCTGCACCAGCATTAATCCACCGAAGTAAACTTTTTTCATCTTCATGCATCAATGCAATGTACATATAGAAGGAGGTATAATCTTCAACAGCAGCCGCAGCATCCAAGTTGCGAACCGCATTACTTACCGTACTTATTGTTCTTCACAAGCTGCCGGAATCGTCACGTCGAGCAGATTAAAAAAACTCGTACAATAATTTCATCTCCATGTTTACACGAAAAATCAAAAAAACACGGTTTCCGGCAGCTAGACTCACTACCCCTGTAAAGGATCACATCGAGGAGAATATGATCGGCTCAAATCCTACACAGTCACAAAGTACGGCAGACCTTTTTTGTATAATAGTAGGCCCTTCTTGTACTTGTAGTTATATCATCCCTGCTGAATAAGGGAAATGGTACTAGGCACTGACATTTCTAGCGGATCATTCTTGATGACCACATCAATGCGTTTTTATCATGTTTCTGATGCAAGAGAACGACAACGAATGAAGCATGTCCGAGCGATCTTCTGGTTGGTGCAGCTGCCGGAAGAACAATAAAAAAACTACAAGACCAGAGGAACCACTGTGACCATACCACCTCTAGCCACATGCTTAGTGGTCAAGTACAAGATCTCAAGCAGGGAAGCTGCACTGATCACGATCCTCTCTTGATGAAGATGCGCCTCTTCAATATACGCATTCGCTTTCGATTTTACTTCTGCTGTAATTGGAATTAAATTCCAAAAAATCGACAATTATGCTACTCACTGTAAAACGAAAAATGTCGATGCATGTCAGCTGAGCTCCGCGAACTACTTGATGCTCATCTGTTTATTCTACATAAACTAAGCAGGTGGCGGCCAACCTGCACCTGCTCATGATGAATTCAAGAATAATAGCAAAACGATGTGGAGGGACTTTTGATCTCGACAGAATCAACAAGGATCATAGAAGCGTTTTGTAGTGCCGCACGCTTTTACTTCTTTCAGTACGTGAACACAGGAGTCCGAAGATATGTATGTTTCTACTATGGTGATCTTGCCAGTGACAATGTTCGTGCAGCAGCAGCGCAACATTTTGCAGATATTAATGCGCACTATCATCTGGTGCCTCTGTGTCTGTACTTCTAAGTTTTACTTTGATGCAGCTTGTTTCGATAGTAAAACAGGACAGACCTCCACGGAGCCGCTACTTATTCTCTTGAAGTCCGTGGCAGAGCAGAGAGAGTTGTGAAGATCATGCGCTCAGGCGTGACACGAGGAGTGGCTGTGTGTGATGACAAAGGACGAGCCACGTGCTTGATAGTAAGCAGTAGCTGGCGTCCGTCACACGAGTGCACGTGATTTCAGCTCTGATATTCTCGTCCAGCACGCCGCAAAAGTCTAGAACTCTGACACAGGAAGAGGAGGCTTGAATTTTCATGTGAGCAGCTCCAGCTACTACAGCTTTCGTATCCGGTACGACCCTTGCACAACTGATAAGTGTTGCTGACATTTGCAAAATGCAGCTCGCAGCACTAAGATGTGGGCTCCTATCGCTGTCCACCCGCTTTGTTTTACCACAAGTCTGTCGGTTATTCATGAGAACGCAAGGGCACGAAACAACGCCTGAGGTTTTGTTGTTTTTCGTCAGAAGCGACTCGAGGGGGCTTAATTTTGCCGTCCCGGTATGCGTATGCATCCTGTCGCGCGCCGCGTATGCGGATGATCATGGTGCGACATACTTATTAGGAGACTGTGACTGCTCCACGAGATGTCGTTCGTGCTGGTGGTGCCCTGCCTCGTGCTAATGTTGACCCACCTCCACCGGGGTTTAAACCTGGCAAGAAGTAGACTGTGCTCCTGGGTAAGCTAGCATGGAGCGGCATGTTGACGGGCTGCATCTTCTTCGCAAAGTATTCCCGCCTGGCAATCGGAATGCCGCATTCCATGTGCAGTGGCGCGGGGAAATCAATCTAAGGCTCTCTGGTCTTCCTGTGATGTTTCTGGTTGACGCAAACCTAGTTATTCTACTCCACCAGCGTCGGAGTCCACCTGCGCTTCTATATGTGCAGTGTCGAGGCACAAAATGCGACAGCATATCGCTAGATGAAATCTCTGAATTGAGCGTCGTACTAGGACTAGCCTGCGTACAACGCATTGGCGTTACTAGTCGCACGTCGCACGACGAGCACAGCCTTCTTCATCTCCCATTCCTACAACCCTCCGTAATATTCATAGTCTCCGGATCCGGTCGTGTGGTGGAGCAGTTCGCTGTAGCTCTACTTCGGACTTGATCTGCACGGGGTTCAGTTCGGAACTTCGTTCTACGACCGCGTCTCGAGCTCTGTGCCACCAGCGGCTTCCTTCTAGTCGACAACCAAGGTCGGCGGCAGTACAGCAGCACACTCCGAGTCCGAGCCGATGTCGTGGCTGCGTTGTTCGTCTTGCTTTATGGATCTCTCATGCGTTACGTTGTCAGCTGGTACATGATTTTTTACCGACGCAAGAATGGCAAAAGGAGAGGGGGAACTTCTTTGCCTTCTCTTTCATCACCTCTCACATTTCAAACTCGGCACAGATTTCTATGCTGTTCAGCTCTTCGAGAGTTTGTCACGCGAAGTAGCTTCTTGATCGTGTAACCTGTAGATGAGACTAGTAAGGCCTATGGTAGTTTTGCATGAGATGAAATCACGTAACAGCAAACCATGTAGTAACGTTTGAGAATCCCATATGCCGCACCGGTTCATTGTGTTGGCCATGGGCGTCGACTTCGGGTTGCGGCTCGGGTTGCTGAGGCGATGAACAACCAGGAGCAACTCCTGACGAGCGCGTGTCTTCCTCAGCTGGAGCTTATGCAAATTGAGTCCGTCTGTGTCACAGTCAGGAAAAAAGTGGGCTCCAACTTTTAATAGCACCCGAAAGTTTATACATAAATTTATTTATCTAGTAACTACTGCTACTGGTACTGCTCCGTTGGGGACCTGCTTTTCCTTTCTCTGCATGACAATGATGATAAATGATCCTCGACCAGTTTTATAGTACCTGACTCTGAAGATAAGACTGTTGCAGAAGATAGAGGCTCGCTTGATGCAACATTTCGCCGCGGAGGTCTTTTCTCAGCAGAGTCCTGCGGTCTTTCACTGTCTTCACCGTCATCCTTTATTGCTTTTGCTATTGGGACCGCAGCCGGCGCTTTTCTTTCACCATCTCCATCCGATTTTGCTGGCTGATAGGAGGCGATGGTCTTCCCTGTCGGGGTGGTTTTGTTCATGTATCAGCTCAATAAAAGGCGCCCCGTCCTCCCTCTCCTTGCGAAACGACCACAATCAATGTTTCTGTTCACACGCAAAGAAGAGAATGCAGATGGTCTGGTGCTCGTGCTTCATTCAGGACAAATTACAACAAAGCAACTACCGCTGCTTACTCGAGGTTAAGCAATTGCAAGTGATGAAAGTCTAGTAAAAATAAACAAAAGCATTCTGTGGCGCTTCCAGTAGTAGAGCATGACCAGCTCCAACGCAGGATGGAGGTACATTGCAGGAGCGAACACCTCCCACCACTTATACATTCGCTTCGACGTAGTTGCGACGTGACCGTGATAGTTTTTTTCACGTTTATGTTATTTTCGCTTGTAACGACGACAGCACCACGACCACCTTGCGCAACTGATAGTCGGCTCTCCAACATGATGTGGACTCAAGTTATTTCACACAGCTAGAATGCGGGTTATTCTGTTGTGGAGGTAGTTTGGGGGCTCCTTCAAATATGATACAACGGTGGTCAGCATCGTTCTGCTGTCCTCGAGGTTCTTGTGGAACAAGTCGCCGCGGCCTTCTGGTGTACCACGTTCGTGCCCCTGCTTTAAGCTTGTTTTCTCAAGATGATCCTCCACAGGAGCTGTGTCAGAATATAGGCGGGAAATGGATGATTCTAGGTCAACAACCTGCAGCTAGCCTTCTCGATGAAAAACCTCCTTCCAAGTCGAAATTTTCATGCAGATTTGCCGATAACTCTTTCCCTTCTCGTCGATTCAAAATTCGGCAATGATGCAAAAAAAAACACAGGAAGTGCAAAAAGCACTCAAGTCAGTGCGAAGATCTACGGCGATTTCATTTAGCTGCCTTGTTTAGGATCACTCACTTGGATCCGCACTCCATACAATAGTTGCAGGCGCGTGCGCGAGCTTTTGTTCGGTGTCTGATGCTGCTGCCTGATCTCGTCCTTGGAACGTCGTGCGGTGGGATTCATCATTTTGTGGTAGCAACGTACTCACTGGCGCGTTGCCTGTGCCTTTATCCTTGTCCGCGCGGTCGTGTTCTTGTTGCGGTTCTTGGTGTTTTTGTTTTACGCCTACTTGTTCCAGCACCGGAGGTGACGTCGAAGACAAGTTTTCGTCTTGTTTGTTACCGTGGTCGTTTGGAGCAGCTTGACCGGTTACCGCTGCCGCCTCTGTGTCCAGCAGCTTGAGCATTTGTTTCGCGAGCGCTGCACGCTCGGCGGCTGGGACATGCTGCCAGTTCGCGGGGTCGAGCAAATTCGCAAATGCCGTCGTGACATTGTGGTGCGCCGGCTGGTCTGCGGTTGCCTTGTCGCCCGTGCGCGCCAGCCAAGACGGCAGCACAATTTGCCACAGCGCCGCGCGTCCCTGCTTCTGCACCTCGTCCCGCCGGAGCGTATCGGACAATGTTTGCACGACCTGATCCTTCAGCTGCTCGTCCGCGAGCAAGCCATGCAGTGCCTGCCTCCCCAAACGGGTGACCCGGTCTACGGCCTCCTCTGTAGTGACTATCTCGTACAGGCTTTTCCCGGTATATGAGAGTGCACAACTCCAGACCCACCACAACTCCTCTTCCAACTTATACTCATTTGTCATGCAAAAGCATCAAAATCAAAAACTCTATTTTGATGACACGTAGTGAGTAAGACCTGCCTCGCGTGTGTTCAAGTGGTGGCTGCGAAAACTGAAACTGCATTGTGGCTTGTACTGCTCGTGCTTTCTTTCAACCAACAAGCCGATGCCCTTCATCAAACGAGCGGGCAGGCGGGGAGCGCAAGAAGAAGTGGCGCGCAAGAACGACTTCTCATCTACAACTCATACGGTATTCTGCTTCACGCCCTCCTCTTGCACCACCTGCTGCACCAGCGACGAAACCTGCTGCAGCACCTCCTCCCGCTGCAGAACCTGCACCACCAGCACGCCCAGGGTTTGCTTCACGGCCTCCTGTTCTACGAGCAGCTGGATCCACTGCACGCCGAGCTCCGTCAGTTTTGCAAGCACCAACGGCTCCTGGAGCAGGTCTGCCACGCGACCCGCGAGCGGGGCTTGGAAATGCTGTAAGATTTCCAGAAGCCACAGGCCCACCTGCTGCTGGACAACCGGATCACGAAACAGCTGCAGCAGCACATCTTTCGAGAAGAGTGCCGTATCAAATGTAAAAATGTCTGGGTCTGGAAGATTGCCAGGTTTGTCATGCACATTTTCCATGACCACTGATGTCTGTGATGCATGCCGTAGCATCACAGATTTTTGGAGCGCTTCCTCATGCCTATTCCGCATGACAAATGCCACTTCCGCGGAGCACAAAATATACTCCTCTTACTGGTCACGCAATACAGATTTTTTTAGAGTCCAGCGTTAGCATCACAAGTTGCATTCTTCCAGACCCAGACACTTTTACATTTGATATGCCGTGCTGTCCTTCAATTCCGGGTTCTGGACCACTTGATGGACCACCTTGTTGGTGTTGTCGGAGACCGTATCAAGTACCCAATGCCACCGCAGATACATCACGCGTCGTATCACAGTTAAGAAAGATGATCATCAAAGCCCAACCCACATGAACTACCGACCTGTACAAAACAGAGGAACAAAGATTTTTCCGGAGCAACAAGATCGGCCTCTTCATAAATGTGTAGCTGTCTTCTATAATTTTCGTGCCAGGAGGACATCAATGAAATGAAGGGAACAAAAAGCGCAGGCACGAGTAGAAGTCGTGCGTAGAAGCAGCGACACGCGTCGCCTGCTCAGTTGATGTATACAGGATGCAAAAATTGTCTGCAAAGAAGGCAACTACGGGGAGCGAGGTGTCACTGAGTCGTGCACCATCTTCTTGCAAACAGTAACAAGTTAGCTTATAATATGCTCTCTGGGCCCCCGCCACTTCTTGTGCACTCGCTGATGCAGCATGACCAGTGAGAAGCGTCTCTGGTCGCGTCGGCCTTGCATTGCGGGGAAGAGATGAACTTTGTTCTGCACGATATTTCCGGCTACCGCTAGAACCCCGACCACTGCTGCCAGCGCAACCCGCGGCAACGTCCGGGCGCGCGCATGAAGGTCACTCAATTGCTCCTGCATCCGCTCGTACGAGGAATGCTCTGCTGCAGTCCCAGTGGAGCTCGTGGCACCGCCCGCGTAGCTGCTGCCGCGTCCAGAGGAAGTAGTCGTCGCGCTGGACGATGAGGGCGCGGGATGTGTTGCACCGTCCACGCCACGGGCTATGTGGTCCACCACCGGTGTCGTGCCCTCAGTGCCTTTTCGAGTGCGCTCGTCATCTTGATCTTCGCTCCTCCCATTTTCACCATTGCCACTGTAACCGTAAGCGCTGCCTGTACTGTAAGCCTGGCGGGAAATGTGATTTCCAAAGAATGTGTCTGGGCGAACTAACAAGTTACACTGATGCTCAGCAGCGAAAAAAGGAAAATGGTCGGCGAAGCCCCTAATAGGCCTACTTTGCGCTGCTCGAAGTCCGTCGAAGCTACTTTGCTGCCCTCTCTTCTTCAGAAGTAAACATGGAAGGGGTAGAGGGCATGATCCGACGAAGAAATTCAAAGTATCTATTTTTGCGTGCGACCAATGTAGCATTGAGCTTTTCGACACGTTGTCAGAAACAGTGTTCGAGATGAGCTTTCTCGCCGAGTTTAAAACCGGAAAACCGGTGCGGCCCTGAGGATTGCAACCGTCCCTCACGGGCCCTCGTCCTGTTTCACTGAAAACCAATTGACCGCATGACCCATATCGTCGACGGAGTCTCCTGCTCGTTGTCAATAACTGAAGTTGCCTGATCATGACCATGAAGGTGATGCTATTTGATGATTTGCGAAAACGAAAACGTATTCGCGTGTCTCCTGACGCTGGGTGCTACTCTTGATTTATTTCTAGCTGTAGCTACTAGTGACTAAGAGTATCGGACAAGAAAAATGCAGAATCACGACCGAAGGTACTAAAACTAAATATGACACAAGAAATCTTCACCGCGTACGTGTGGCATCTAGTCTCTAGACTTCCTTTCAAAAAAAGCTGCATGCTGAGGGACCTCTCAAACAGGCTGAAGACAAATTATGGGCAAACACACGACGTCTCTGCGTTTGGGGTTCAATTGGTCCTCATTTTGTTCACTTCATATGCGTCGAGATCGACAGAGATCATACATAGCCGCATCTATACAGCTTGTAGTTTGCAAAATAGAAATAGTGATAGAATATAAAGGACGAAGACGACCCCTCTTAAGGAGGCAACAAGGAGAGAGTTGAGAGGTGTCGAGCTTCAGTTAATGAGGAGGCGAAAAAGACGACTACTAGACTAGAGTCCATGGCAGGTGCTCTCGATCTCGTGGCTCTGCTGCTATCTATGCGATGCAGCGACACAGTTGTGGTTAATAAAATTCAAAATCAAAACCAGCCTCGGCTCCGGCTAAATCTGCAGCGCGACGTCATACTTATCTTTTCTGTTGATCTGATAAATTTGAATAGCTGGATCTACTACCTAGAAAAATAGTACCCTCTATCATTCCTTGGGCTTTGTCGATTAATCAAGTGAGGATTAGCCGAGTTGAAACCGCCACTGTACAACCGTGGCTCTGTAGAAAAGGCTGACGCTGAGTGCTTGAGGATCAGGTGCAACTGACTTAGGACTAACAACTTACTTCCCTGCGCCGCAGCAAGCTTCGGACTTTCAGCTTAACTGAATGCCCTCAGTCAAAAGATGAAACTGCAGCGCTGTTGTATCACCTTACCTTTTCAGCAATTTCTGTTTGGCTTTCCCGGGCCGGACTTAATTGGATTGCCAAAAGTCATCTCCATTTTCTTGCAGACTCTCGTGCAATGATGGCACTGGCTTGTCCACCCGCTGTCGTGTTTGTGCTCAATACTCGAGTAAGTAACTCCCTGTGCAACCGGCATAGAAATGGCCTAGTTAAACTCGACAAGAAAATGAAGAAGCCAATCGAGACTACTTTGACTTACACTCACCAGTTTCCACAGGGCGCAAAATTGTTGCCGTCCTTATTCTTCTTATTGCGACCCGTACCCTAGTGCTAGTCCAACTGTAATAGCGTTACTTTCGTGAAAGTCGCCAGTGCCAGGAAAATTCTTTCCCAAGAAGTCGACGAACTAGCTCTATCACTTTGCTTTGTCAGCACGTAAAGGTATTACGCCACTCGCACTCGTTTCAGCCCCTGCTGGCGCGTTGCTGTAAATTAAGGCGGTTCGGTAGTTCGCTTCAGGTTTACATAAGAACCAAAATACAACAATAAAATCCACACGAGCTGCAAAGACATTACATACTTCTCTCGTGTAGTTTTAAAAAAGTCGTCCACTTCTGCTTCTTTTTACCTTGTCCTCTGTATTTGATTCTGTTGCTTGATGTTGAACAGACTACAGCTTCGCGACCAACTATGGAAGCGTCAGGTTTGTTGAAATCGTCAAAGTTGAAATAATTTGTCATGCATAAAATGCAATACAAAAAGTGACTCTATTGCAGAGGACCCAAGGGAGGCAGATTATAGTCCTGGCAAGGGTCAAGAGTTGGGCTGCTATCTAGCATGACAGAAGGCAGCTCTTTTGCCCTAAACCGCATGACAGACTCGCTTCCAGGACCGGGAAAATTTGCCATGCACCGACTACAAACTATAGGCGTAACTGGTATCCGTTTTATGCATGGCAAACTATTTCAACTTTGACGATTTCAATCCTGACAGTTCCATACCAACTTATTCGTATGAGTCGCGTGCAGAACATCCACGGCTTCCGTGCAAATTCGTTGGACCAGTTCCTTGCAGGTGGGGACGTCGTCGATGAGGCCAATGCTCTGCCCACAGCTCCAAACGCTGTCGTCGGCGTTCCCGGTCTCCTGGAAGGAAATGCGGTACTTGGCCCCCTTCACAAGGTCTGCGATCGCGGCGAAGTTTCCGGGGTCCTTCCGTTCCCGAGCACGTACCTCCTCCGCGCACGCATTCTTGTACACTCGCTCGGTATTCGAGAGCGTCGTAAAGACCAGAGTCGTATCGTACTCGTTTGCCGCGCACAGTGCTTGCTTGATCCCGTCCTTAATGGGCGCCTCCTTTGTCGCCATCCACCTGGTTCCCATATTCATTCCCTCGCATCCGAGGGCCAACGCGGCCGCCAGCTGCCGTCCGTCTGCACACGCGCCAGAGGCGATATAAGGAATGCGCAATTTCTTCGCCGCCTTTGCAAACAAAACCCAGTTGGTTACGTCGTTTTCTCCTGGATGGCCCCCACACTCGTAACCATCCATACTAATCATATCGGCTTAATTATGGAAATTAGAATTACAAAACACCATCCATACTTCTAGGGCAATTATTGCGAAGTAGTAGATAGGCATAGGGACGAACTACAGATGAAGGCACGATCTTCATGTGTCATGTGTGTCCTAGGTGTCGGCACCGGCACCACCGCTGCTACGTATCATTATAATTGCACTTTATTTACATTACATATCTCATTTTTATGTTTACGAAGCCGGTGATGTTGAGTGACCTACGTCACGAAACGTTCATGAATTTCTGTAATTGTATCTTTTTAGTGTGCATTAAACTTCTAGCTCCATGCCAACACGCATACAGGCTCGGGGAAGGAGAGCCACTCCTACAATTTAGATCTGTTTGCCACGACGACGGCTTTTTCTGCTTATGTTGATGATTACTAGCGCCGACACCTGAATCCCTCCTGCGATCATCGGCTTTATGAGTAGCTTTTGGTGTAAGAAGTTGTATGCAATTCATAGCCCATGCGCGCCGCCGTCTCGGCATGCTTGATGGCAACGCACTTGTGTATGACCACGCAGCCGTGTTTTTTGAACAACTTGATAAATTTTTCGGGGTTCCGACCCGCGGTCTCAATGATCTTGATTCCCTCGTCGAGCACTACCTGCGCGTATTCGTCGTAATTGGGAGGCGTCAGCATGGGAAGCAGCGTCAGGTTTACCGCAAGAGGCTTTTTCGTCAGGCCTTTCGCCTTTCGTATTTCCTGCCGTAATGCCTCCGGGTTCGGCGGTATGGAAACGCCAGGATGAAAATCGACAAAATGAAAATGGAAATGCATTTGGCTAACGTGCCAGAACTTAAAAGCCTGCGTTTGGCCAAAACGAGCAAACGATTGGAAAGATGAAGATCTCTACGAAACTTCTCAACTTTATTATTGCATACAAAAGAGAAGACGGTAGAAGGGTTTCGGGTTTGGGGTCTCGGGTTTTTTTCAAATCGACAGCAGTGCATTGGGCACGCAATTTCTACGCGGCGCGTGACACATCTTCCGGATCTCTCGGCCAACTTTATAGTCGCGCAGTTTGGAGCAAGGCAGTACGAAGTGCGGCGACGCTCCGGTTATTGGCAATCAACAGCCGCACCTTTCTTGTCGGTGGCTCCAATCAGGGCTACAATCTGCTTACTTTGCAAGACAGCTTCACTTCTATGTAGTCTCGTTTCTGTTTCATACTATACAAACTACTCATTTTCGTTTTGAGAATGCCGAACTTCTCACAAGTCCCATACGTTGTGTCAAAGCGGTAATGGTACCCAGTCCTCCGGCCTCGGATACTGCTGCCGCCAACTCGGCATAACCGACGTAATGCATTCCGCCTGTATGGAAGTGTCTGTGTCAGGTGGGAGACCATAATAATTTGCAAAATGTAAATGCGTAAAATACACGACGCGATGAAATTGAATGCACGTCTTCTTGCACCAGAGAAATACAAATAGTGGCCCGACGAGACCCAGATTGTTCAGAATTTCTTTTGCTTTTCAATCGACTTTACAATTACATTTGTGATTTTAAGATTTCCCACCTGAGATTCACATCCCCATAGCCTTGCATCAGGGGATACTCGACTCCCATGAGCTCTGTAAATCTTGTCTTCAGTTTCATGCCGACCGTCGCCATTCTACCGCTTGCTATTATGAAAGAAATTAAAAAAGAAACGAAAAAAAAAACTCTTAGGCTCGACCAGCGCGGGCCGTGTCGGTGAAACCAATACTAGCCGAGAATCAAGGAAATCTCGCTACAGCAGGTGGCTGATGTTTCTCCTCTAGCGGCAGGCTGCACGCAGCAAAACCAGCTAACACTAACTAGCTGCCCAAAGTCTGATGTTGGTCCGTGTAGCCCAGCGGCTCACGGGTGGGAAAGCAAACTCCAACTCTCTTTCTGCCGTCTGAGTCTGTATCAGTATCTTCAGTTTCGCAATTATGGTCTCAACACCCTCTCTACTCCTTCGTTTTTTCTCTTGCTTTCAAAGTGTGTCTCTATGTGAGCGACTGCCTCTGTCCTGATGATCTCCGTAATCGCTTCCACCTTCTTCAAGAAGAACTTCAACTTTTTCATCTAGACACAGCAATAAAGCTCCTCTTCGAAGAAGTACACAAATAGATACTCACCAACGGCAGGCACTGTTGACGAGCATGAGATAGTGTTAGTGATAGAGAGCTAGTCTGCCGCACTAGTGAGTTTCAGCCGACAAGAAAGTCTCGCACTTTATTCCCCAGATACACAGGAAGTGGGTGCGTGACGCAAGATGCGAGTTCCGACGACATTCACATGATAGCCCTGGCCTTGGGCGCCTTCTACTACCATCATTATATTTCAAGATGATACATAGACTGGCAATGCACAGCCGCTAGCTGAGAACATGTCTGATTAGATGAAGTAGATTGAGGACCACGACAAGCACGAACATGGAGACCACGGTCTGAGATGCATTTTATGTGCTTGGTGGAATCACCAGTAGAATTGGGATTGGATGTAGACTAGACCCCACGCCCTTGCGTCTGCTTCAACTTTCGCGTCTGATTGATGTGCATGTCGCTTTCATCATCCTCTCTTCGGCTTCGGGGACGACTGCCAGTGTCGTGACAGCATTAGACAAAAATCACAAAACTAATCCTGACGGATTACGACTACTTCAATGTTGCGTTGGACTTGCACTTGGATGAAGAGAGTTGCAAGCTCCAGCTGCTCTTGGAGTCGGTCGCGTCGTAGTACATGCGGACAGGGTCATGTTGGACCGACCGCCGGCTGGTAAAAGTGAACTTGGGCAGTAAAAACTATCGGACGATCTCTTGCTCCTACTTACAGTGAGTCACTAGCTTCTTCAATATGGAATTGTAATGTATATGTACAAAAGGATAACATCAAAAATGGTGAAGTGAAAAGTTGTAAAGTTACAAAAAATCATCTGGAGTATGACGGAGAATCTATGTGATTCCACATCAAGAACTTCGCCAACAGAAACGGAAACGTGCACAAACAATGGAAACGCGAGCCCTTTTTCTCGTGCTGGCTCCGGTAAAAAAAATCATGAAAATTGTCGTAGTGTAACTAAAGCTAAACCTATGGAAAAACTGATATGCTAGACATTGATCCTGCAATTGTGATTTCTAGTGCTTCTAATGAGAACATGTCAAACTCAAATAGAATGATAAAGCTGTAGCTCCTGAAGGATTCGCATGCCCTAGTAAACTGATCACGTTGCTATCTGCAGCTCATACATGAGATACAGCTGCCAATTTGGCAAGAGGTTCCAGCAATATGATGAAGAACGATAATGAAGCCTCAACATGCATGCTTATCGCTACATACTCAAACTCATACAACAACAAAAGAAAAAATTAATGCATCGCTTGCGCCAGTTAACAGATGAAGCGCTTTTTTTGTTGTCTCCTCCGCTTCAAGGCGCGCCGGACACCCTAGCGGGGCTGCAAGTAGATCCGTGGGCGGAGCCAGTGCATCGTACGAAAAAAGTGCTTCTGTGTAACGATTAAGCAAGGCAGCTTTCGGTTTGCATCACAAGCGTAAGTTCGTTCCATGACCAAAAATAAAAGAACAGTTCTCACGCGTGATTCCATGCAAGAAAGGGAAACACGTTTCATCAAAACCGCTGTCCTACATCATCTGATCTACTGGCGTGACTAACTCTAACACTGCTGCACTGCATCCTCGCCAGCATGAAAATTTCATTACGGTGAACTGCTTTTTTCATGCGATACAGTGATCTTGTTGTCGAACTGCCCAGGTATCGTAGTTGAAGTTCGCTCCTTGTGGCGCTGTCAGGCGTTACATTGATTGCTATCGCACGAAGATTTTGTGACGCAAGACTAGCAACAAAAGCAAAAAGGGACGACAGCTTCGCATGCGCATCTGGCATTAAGTAGCATCACCATCAGAGGTTCTTTGGCAGTTGGCGCGTTGAGGACCTGTCACGCGAAGCCAATTAATCGCGTCTCGGGACGAGGGAACAAGGGATGATAGATAGACATAGATGAGTAGTGCTTCTGCATGACAAATCACGTATTAAAACAGCACTGAATGTAACGCTTGAGAACGCCATAGCACTGGAAAGCTGCTCCTTCTCGAAAGCTTCTTCGCATCCTTGCGCAAGTCCTCTTGGCGGGCTGGATCTTCCTCGTCGTTCGCCTCAATCCGCTTTTCCAGGGCCACCTTAGCCCACCGTTCGATCGGATGGTCATCCCGCAGGTAGTTGAGTAGATCAGTTCGCGCGAAGCCGTCGCTATCCATCGTGTTGATAAACTTGTCCGCGTCGACGCGCGCACGAAGGACGCCGCGTGGTCCAGCGGACATGTCTACCTCCTGCGGAAAGAAGAAGCGGTCGCCTTGGACATACGCCAGCGCGTCCGGGAAGGTGGCAACGAGCCGAAACGCCGGTAGCAGGAACATCCAAAGGTTGTACCACCAAGTTGTCTGCCCCGTGGCCGCGAGTTTCGTGTGCACGCCCCGCTCGTCGTACGGGTTCTCGCGCCAGGCCCGCATCTGAAAGAGCTCTTGGTCGAAGCTCTGCCGCATCGAGTATCCAGGAAAAAAACTGTGTAAGTGACTCTGTAATGCAGAACATGCGACAGAGTTACGTCTGTCATGCCAGAAAGCCACGAGGTCTCTTTTCATTATGTGTGCCATGCATGACAGGTTTTCTCTGTCATGTAGAGCAAACTTCTGATGCTGTAGGACAAAGAAAGTTACACTAACACAGTTTTTTTCTTGGATATCGAGAACGAAAACTGCACCGCCGTCGCGGCGAAGTGGTACTTTGTCCGGAAGCTGCAGCGCGAACCAGGGGTAGGAACCCCTTCCAGCTGCAAGCGATTCGCCACGTACCCCGTGTCCTCTTCGGTCAAGGTTCGATTCACGTACGCCGCGTGCTATGGCAAGAACGCCTCTGGAACCACTCAAAAGCACCAAACAAATCTGTAAACCTGCTTCCGAATGATCTATAGTAGTGCAGCACATGTGAAGCAGCTCGCACTGTTTTTAATTCTATGATAAAAAGGGGCCAACTACACAACATGCAAATGAGGCGCGTCTTCACACTCGCAAGCGAGCCTTTTCCTTCGGAGTGTCTGTGCCAGGAGATGATCTCCTGGCGCAGACACGCATCTGTAGTCTTGCATGTGACACACATCTCGGTATGTGTCGGGACATGCAAGAAAGACACGCTTCAAATCAAACTACACGCAAATGTTGTATTACTGGACCACGCGTCGATGGCTGTTGATAAATAAAAATATGCTCATTTTCATCGTCTTCAACAGATTTGTTTCATTTTGAAAAGTTCCCTTCCTCGCTCTGCATACCTCGAGTTCGTGGCTGACCAGCGCGGCGAAGAGGTTCTGCGGAGGGCATGCCTGGAACCAAGACAGGTATGAGAGTGCACAAGTCCTCGCTCTCTGAGGGCTGGACGTCGTGCATTTGCATTTTAATAGGAGCCGAAGGCCACTTATGCTCGTGCCTGATCTGTAAAAATATAATCGGGTGCCATTATTTCTAACAGTAACTACAAGTCGCGCTTCTGCTTCCGCGGCCCCTCAGGAAGCTGCTCTATCATGCTGGTGCTTTAAAGTCGTGCTCTGTAGCTTTTTTTTTCTGGCACGGCCGGAGCGTGCTCGCGTAGAAAGAATGGCACTGATGATATTGATGTTGAAAGAACAAAGACCTCCTGGCCCAGTACGTCGTGCTTTCTAGTTCTACTTATTCAATGAACATTCATTATGAAAAGAGAGGACGAACCGCTGTGCAAGCCGATAAGAGAGGGTGCCGCTTCACGCTGGCCGGCGCCCGGAACTCAATCCGCGTGTCGCCCGGCTCCGTAAACACAGTGCAGAGAGATTTTCCCGATGCTTGCGCCGGCAGCAACGGCTCGGTGGTCGCGTTGGTGGCCCCCGCAGCGCCCCCCAAATCCTCCTGCAGGAAAAGTTGCGACGACACGAGACCACCCCGGCTCAGGGTAGCAGGAAGGTTTTCTGCGGTGTTGCCCGCAACAGTCATCGAGAGGGACTCCAAATTCGCGGGGGCCAGGTTCGGAACGACCATCGAGAAGTCTTGTCGCCAGATGGCCTCGAGGTCCACAAAAATTCCTCCGTAGCGCTCGACGACCGCGAAACGGACACGCTCCTTGACGCGGGGCGCACGCTGCTTCGCGACGGCCGCCGGAACGGAGCCGGCGGGCGTCGAGGGGGCGCGCCACACGCTGTACTCTGACGGGTCCAGCAAAGCCGGCAAGCGGGTGGGATCCAACACGTTCACCTTCCAGCCCTCATCTTCCGGGTGCAAGTACTGGAGCTTCCGGATACTCGCGACCTGCAACGGGTTCGGCGGAAGGTGCTCCACGTACACCCAGATTTTCCGGGGCACCCAATTCATGTGCTGATGCACCCACTGCAGCCACGCTGCGGTGAGCGCCTGGTACCTGGGGCTCGCGGCCGAGTCGGAATACTGCGCAATCCACCCTGGCGCTAACGGGGAAGCAGACGCGCTTTCTCTTGTTGCGATTTTGGTTTGCCCGTGTTCCTGCTGTTGCTGCGTGAAGGAAGCAGCCCACGTTGACGCAGAAGTCCAAACCGCGGCGCCAGGCTCGGTCGTCTCTTGAGGCTGCAAATCCGCGGACGTCGTGCTGAGTGACTTATGGTGGCGAAGTGGGTGACTTTACAGAATGCTGCTAGCCACAAGAAACATCGCAGTCTGCCCTGAGAATTTTCTACATTTGGTTTATACTGATCTTTGTGTTTTGCCATGCGAAAATGAACACGTCAAGTACCACTGATTCAACTTCATGGGTCGCCCGGGGTGATTAGATTGATCAGATAATTAAACAGTTTCACTGTGCCCCTTCCTTGCATCACAAAAAAAGCTGTATAGGAGAATTATCCGCGCGACAAGTATATTACTTTTTTCCTACCCACGGCTACCAGCAGTCGGGAAGGTCACTGGCTTGCTCTCGATACTGGTGAGAAGGCTCAACCAGATCAGCAGCTTCGGCCTCGCGTGAAAATGAGGTTTGGACGAAGCTATTTTCAGGACCCATGGACCCCGGATTGTGCACGCTCAGATTGAGTTCCGGGTCATCGGCATAGACGATGTACTTGCGCGGCATTCGTCGCTTGGAGACGACGAGGCCGCGGTCGGACAATATTTCGTTGTTCAGCAAGTACGTCTGCGCGTGCACAGTTTCTGCCTGCTGCAACTCCACCAAACTGCTATGGCGCACTCCGGTGATGCTCGCATACCAAATCAGGGCCCACAGAAGAGAGAACAAGATCAAAAAACCCCACCACCCGGTTGTCAAAAACAAACAGGTTTTGGGCATGGCCCAACCAATCGCATCCCAAATCGTGCAGATGGGGCACCCGTTCCGAATAATGCAGCAACGGTCGCGCGCCAGCAAATCGTACTTTCCCCCGATGATGATAAATCCTTCCTTGGCCGCGGGATACTCGATAAGCAGCTCGTCTTCTTGGGTCTTCGTAATAGTAGAATTCGTGCTTGTAGTTGTTCCACTTTGCGGGCCTGCAACGGTCGAGAGGGCTCCGACGTGTCCCCGCGTTTGTTGCTGTTCGCCAACGGGAGAAGCCGAAGTGCCGGATCCGGGGGCAGCCCGGCCTTCGCGGCTGATAGGCGCGCCCCGGTAGGCCAACACTGTGCCTCCGTCGCTGGTTTGCGACCCGAGCGCCACCATCTGCGCCGCTGACCCCCGGATAGCCTTCCCGACCAGCATGGGGCGCTCGTTGTAGGATTTTGGGGGCGAGGGGGGCCTGCAGCACCCAGCACACGCCGGAGTCTGACCTTGCTGCTCGGCAATGTCGCCGTCCAGTGCAGCGGCACCCGCCATCGCACTGTAGAAATCATTCCCTGCTGATGAGCGGCGCGAGCTGCCCGACACTGCACTGCGTTCGGCGGCACTCGCGCGATCATTGGCGGCGGGAGCTCCTGCGCCTTGCTCGGAAAGCAAACTTCTCGGAGCTGTGCCCCGAGAGTCCGGATCCACAATCGCAGTGCGCCCCGTCGGACTCAGATCCGCAGACACCACCAGTGGCTTCCCGGTCGGGATCACCGAGGCCATTCGTCCGTCGTCTTCCTGAGCCAGGGCATTACCGTCGGCATCCACCAAGGCCTCGCCCGTTTTCTCATTCCGCGCTAGTCGTTCTTGTCGACGCTGTTGCTTCTTCAGCTCGTGTTCCTCGCGAGACCAGGGGTAATGATAGGAGGGAATGTAGCCGGAAGGCATCACATACTCCGAGGACACCGGTGGCTCTTCCCCAGGAGGCGGGGCGGGGCGGAACTGGTAGTTGTCAAACACGCGGTCGAAAGACCGAAACACGCTGGAAACACTGCGCACCGGCTCGGGGCGAACAAACGGCACAAACTTCGGCGGCGCGAACCGCTTCGGGTCCCGATACGCCCGGAGCGTAGCACGGCCCTCAATGCTAGTGACGTCGTAGCCCATCAGGTGGAGGTCGTAATCGGTGTAGTCGATCAACTGAATGGTGAGCAGCAGGTAGAAAAACCAAGAATAAGCCGCCACCAGTGGGATCAGCCCGGCCGTCGTTTCGAAGGACACGTACAAGGCGTACCCCTTGCGTGCGAAAGGGAACAGGAAACAAAACAGAAAGACCTGGGCGATGAAAAACGAGAGGATCAGCCAGGCGGCCCGCTTGCGAATGTTTTTCCGGATCACCCGCATCCACGAGGGGTCCGGCGGCGCTGGGGGCAGGCACTTTTTCCGTTCCTGCGCCGCGTACGCAATGCCTTCTGGCCACAACTGCACGTTGCGCTCGAACGGCTCTTGCGTCACCCCGTCCGACGCGAGTTGAAAGCCATCGAAGAACTCCTGGGTCTGCAGCTCCTCCGACCCAGGGTGAACAAACGCGTCGTTCTCGCGCCCGAGAAAGAATTCTTGCGTCCGCAGTGTCGTCTGTTGCTGCATGGCCAACCGCTTCTCGTCGGCGGTCGAGAGCTGCTGCTGCTGCGCCACGACGTCCTCCAGCATGTCATCCCCCTCTAATGCGTACTCCCCCCGCGGCGCTCCTGGTTGCTGCTCCGCAACGACCATCCGGCTCAGCGTTGATTTTTTTTTTGGTCCCTGATGTCCTTGCTCTTGTACGCGCGAAGGAAATAAAAGTACTAGACGTGAACCGTGTATGCACAAACAACACGGTCCTTGCGTTCTTGCTGGCGCGACCGCGTCGTGTTATTTTTGATGCAACAAGGAAATCATGGAAAGACAACTTTTTCAATTTTCAAGTTTTTGTAGATTTAGCGGAGTTCTTGTCTCTTTAATTTAATCGCATTGGAATTCCGAAGATCCGCTTCCTTTTATGTTTTTCGTGTCAAATAGATTATGGGATTTATGTAGATTTAGACCTGGATTCATAAATTAAAAAGCACGAAGCTTGAACCAATAGAGGCGAAAAAGAGGCGGGAAGATAAGTCATCATCTTTATGCAGAACGCACCAAGCTACTTCTTCTTGCAAAAGCTCAAGGAATGATCTGGTCGCTTCCGAAAACAAGACCTCAAACTGTAGCAAATCAAATGCGTAGACCGATTGAATTTCCTTTCACTGCGCGACGAGCGACGCACAAGCACGACCGAGAGGTGACAGAAAATGTCTACTTCCTTGCTCCGCTCAACCACCGAGTACGTATACGTAATACGACCGAACCCGAAACGATGAAAAAGAAAATGCTAGGACCTTGCAGAAGGAGCTATTCTGATGTCTATTTTCCGAATATGTTTGTAGTTGTGACCGATACGGCGTATCCGATGTATCCTAAAAGTTATGACGTCCTTTTGAATACAATGAAGCAACTGAATAGGATGAGAGATGACAGCTGCTGGTACGCAGACTCACCGGCAGACCACGACCGAAGGAATCTGTCACAGCGTCGCCCGCGACCACATCAAGAACAAAATAGTACTTTCTCGTCTTCAACAACAAGAAATGTTGTGACTATAGTTAACCAAAACGCCGAGGATTTTTGCGCCACTTCAACTTCTAAAAGTAAGCCGTGAGGGAAAGAGATCACCTCAATGGACTGGAGGTCCTCGCGGTGAGTACACCTTTTGACACTCGTTCTACAAAGAAATCACGACGAAGATGACAAAATTGAAGTTTTTCTGAGTCTCAATCTGATTGAAGAACATGAATAGCAGTAGCCAGCACGCACTACCATGGGTTGCGCTTGACCTCGCTGTTTGTGCGAAAAGTAGATGAAAGGACATCCATCTCAACAAAGATGAACAAGTAAGTGTAACAAGATCAAAATAGTAATAGAAAACCTAAAAATATTAAACCCACAAAACCCAGAAACCCTTTGCAGCGACGGACAGGGACCGCAGTTTGATGTAAAAAGTCGCGACGTCCGCTGGCGAAGGCAGGTCGGATCTGGTGACAAGTGGCGGCGCATTCCATATTCCGGCCCTAATTCACAATAACAAGTAAGTGTAAGACGTATGCATATCTATAAATAGAGACAAAAAGGCAACACGGACAACAAGGAAGGCCCTTCTAGGTTAGTATGGAGGTCTGTGCTGGCAGCTTCCTTTTTATAATTATATACTGAAGACACTGATGATGAACCAGGGAGTGGGAGCTCCAACTCTGCAATCTTCAATGCGCTTACGATATACAACGTGTTAAAGACACTACACCAGAAGTGCGTGAGCACTCGTTCCCGTAAAAAATCAGGGCTAGTAGAAATACATCTCCGTCGAGTTGAAGTATATCAACATCAAGAACATGCTTCTTCTTCAACATTCCGACTTCAACAGCTCAATTCGTCGTAGCGAGGTGCGTTGCGCCGAACTCCTCTCCCTTGCGCACCTGTGCTTTCAGGTCTGGTAACATTGCATCAAGGAGTTGCTTCTCCCTGTCGGGTGGCATGCATGAGAAAAACCTCCACCTCGAAAATAATACATATATGCCCATCATCATGCGGCGCAGCTGGAAATTCAAGTTCAAATTCCTGGATTCGGACTCGGATGCGCGGTCGCCTCTTACCTGGTACATCTTGCCTGCACGACCTGCAGATAAAACACGAATAGAGCCGCGGCCAGAGGCATTAGATGACCAAGTAGAAAAAGAAATACATCGTAACAGGCACCAGAGGGACCAGCACTAGCAGTGTACTACACGTTTAAATACAACACGAAATAATATGATTCGCGTCTGTTGATGGTAGGCACGTCTACAAAGTAGCAGCCGCTCTGGCTGTAAGAGCATATGCAGCGCTGGACGCTGTCGTTCCTCCTGTGGTCTGTATCTATCGTCCCCAGCTGCGCGAGCGCCACAGATATGGACACTATGGTGGCTCGAGGTTCTGGAGGTGTCTCTTCAGTTGATAGACATGGTGCACGTATGTATCTCCGCGATTCCCATCGTGTTCAGAGTCACTGGAGAGGCAAAAAAGCCGCAGCCTGAGTAAATCTCGGAATCCACAAATGCGCAAGCCTTCTGCGTGTGTGGGCCCTTGAGTGCAGCTGCGACTTTCGCAGTGAACGCGGCACCGGCGTGTGCCAGTGTATGGAAGTGTCAGGCGGCAAAAAATCGAGGAGAAAGAAGTTCAAGTTGTAAACTACAATGCAGAAAATTTTACGGCCACGATAAGCAAGTAACACGACACCCACTGATGATTACAGCGCTATCGCTAAGGTATGAGTATCTATACTAGAGAGCTCTGGATCGTCCAGGTCATCCATAAAAACCTGTCGCTTCACAAAGAAAAAAGAGAAAAATGGCGGCTGCGCGTCGGCCAACTGATTGCAACGGCGCATGTAAAATTCATTCTCCAATCGACAACAGATTGATTCGCGCCTTTCTTCAGAAGCCACAAGTCTGTCTGTCAACCATAAAGCAGTTCGGAGACCCCACAGTGCGAGGCTTATTCTTATTGAGTATCGATCGTATTATTATTTGCAGCTGCCTCGGGGGCCCGCCGCGGCCGCGCTGTCTTGCGCGTCGCGTCGCAAAGCAAAAAATGACGCCAACATGTAAAGAGCAAAGAATCCTGCTCGCAAAGAATAAGAAAAAGAAGTGTTATGATGCTATATTTATAATTTGTCATCGTCGCTAACGCTATCTCATCTGTACTTGATGCCCTTGCACCATGAGGTTGAAATGCACACTGACAAGAACGATATCTTCGCACCTGGCACTTCCATACATCGACAGTGTTGCGGATCCAGCGCCGTCCTTGGCTTTCACAACCTGTATTTTTTTTTACCATTCACGACTCATGAGGGCGAGTTGTAAAGTCAAACCAGGCTTAATATGCACAAGCTTCGAAGTGGGTAGGAGCGCGCAAAAAAAGCGTAAAAAAATTGGAAGTCAGACGTTTTCGTTTCCATGCCCCTGCCGTTTTTCGACGTTCTACTGATGCGCATCCACCACAATCGACATTGAACATTTGCGCGGACTCTTGGAAAGGTCGCGATCCAAGTTCATTTTGAAACAGAAAGAAAAACAAAAAACGGAACCACTCACCGTTCCGACATAGGTAAAAAACTATTAATCAACAAAATTCAATGTCAATTCTGTAGTACTAAACAAAAATAACCATGCGTGTTGTCATGCAAAGCTGCATGCCTGAGCCTGCAACCTTGAGCTTAGCAAGGGGGAGAAAGGTACGTTGTTACCCAGGATATACGGAAAAACGTTCTAAGTACCTCATCGCCCCCGAACTGAATTCTTTTGGTGAGCGCGTCCAGCTCCGCATCCGGAATGCCATATCGATCTGAAAGTCTATTACTTTGAAAAAAAAGTGCCCCTGCCTCGCTCCCAGAAGTGCGAAAGGCTAGTAATGCGCAGTTTCCTAGATGACCTTTTGTCTACTTCTTGCACCAGAGACCTAGGACCAATTTTTTTGCTCCGGATTTTAGGCTTGCAGGGCACGACCACAAGCACGACCTCTTAAGTGAATGGCAAGTCGAAAAAATGTTGCTGGGACTTTGTAAAGCGCAGCACATGCACATCTTTGTTACTCTGGATTGCAAATTTGTCTTTGTGCTGCTGGTATGTCCAAAATGTGGAGTGTTTCAACTGAAAAATTTTCATCTGGCATCGCAAGCACTTCCGCTTTCTTGCGTTGAGGTAGGCGCACTTTTCGACATGATAAAACACTCCTCAACAGCACTAAGCAGGTCATAGTCATAAAGTGTGCAGAAGCACGTGCAGCTTGTTGCAGGAGAGAGCTTACTACATCAAAATCAACTGTAGGTGTCGCCGTAGACGTAGTGCTTGTGGTCCTTGTTTTCTGTAGAGTTGCGGCAGGTTAATGTAGTGGCAAGACTCGCACGTTGTTGTCATGTCAGGAAAAGTCAAAGCGTCGCGCTCGCGCCATGCATACATGTACTATGCCGACCTTTTTACCTAGAAAAGAAAAGACAAAGAGTAGATGCATTGTAGCGTCCGTCTCTAATCGCGAACGCGGCGACCATGAACAAATGACGGCGGGCATTTTTTTCCTGTGGCAGCGAAAAGCGTCGTGGTCGAAAGTGTTTTCATCACCATAGGCCAGAAACATGACTCAGCAGCGGAAGAATCGTGGTTCCCGCGTGCCCTCCGATGACCGGCACGTCACACGAATTCACGTCGACTTTCAGTTTCTCTGCGACGAAAGTGTTGGCCCGAGTGACATCCAGAGTTGTCACGCCGAAAAGTCGCCGCTTATCGTAACAGCCTGTGATGTTGTAGTTGCAGCATATTTCAATATGCTCTGCGGAGGACCAAGATGAACAGGATAACTTTATACGAAAAATCGAAGCAATGCCACGAGTGTGGGCTTTCAATCAACGTCCTGTGGTGTATCGTCTATCGTGCGGCTTTCTGATTTACAAGCAGGCTGCTAAAGTTCATAGATGACAATCATACGCAGGCACCGATCTTAGAAACAAATGCAACACTACGCCGAGCATCGATTCTGAGAAGTACGAAAAATCTTGGAACCTGCGCTAGCGCTAGCGTCGCGCTTTATAAATATCACTGCTGTACTAGTTGCCTATTCTTCCAACTTTCACTTTTTGTATTCGGCGAAGGCAGCGACTTATTTATGAAACAGTGAAGGAGTCGTGCAAAAATTCAGAAATTATCAAATGATATAAGGCTTACGACGTACCGTGTTTCGCAAGAACCGCTTTCCAGATCGGCACCATGGAGTTCACGGGATTTGAGATGACACAGAACATTGCGCTCGGACAGTTTTTTGCGCAGGCGGTGGCAATATATCGCGGAAAAAAAATAAAGCGTAGCAAAAATACAAACAAAATGGTGAAGAAGATCATGCGTGGCAAAGGCAAACGCATATGAATGCCTTGCCCCCGACATGATTACATAAGACAACCACAATAAATGCTACGCGCTAGTTTTTTTTCATTCTGATACGAGATCCGCGTTGATGCCAGCGTTTATCTTGAACAAATCGTCCCGGGTCATTCCGGGCTTCCGCGGTACCCCAGCAGGCACGACCACAACATCTGCGCCCCGCAAGGCAGCGTCAAGCTCTCCCTTTTTGTAGCCACCGACAACTTGACATGGAGTGGAAATGTGACTGATATCCACCGCGACTCCTGCTACCACCGGCGCCACGTCGTAGAGGCTAAGCTCGTCGATGTTTGGATCCTGCTTCAGCAGCAGAGCTAGCGGCTGCCCGATCCCACCCGCGGCACCGCACACCATTGCATCCATGCAAAAAAATGATCCCGGACAGTTGGAAAAGCAAAAATAAAACTCCCCCGCCCTAGTATCGCTTTCCTTTTTACTCATTTTTTTTTTTTTTACAAGGGCATTCCCTGCATAAGCATACATCACTTTCGTACTTTGTGTTGATGTTCAATCATTTTATTGTCTCAGTGTCAGTTTCTGCACAACTACATCAAAATATAATATTTTGTATGTTGGCAGCAACTTTTCATCTTCCGGCTGGGATTTAGTCGTTGTTCGGATAAACAGCTTTGACTTTCTTCCCACCGTTCCCATTACCGCCGGGCGCCCACGTGGTAGACGTCGGATATCAGATGCAAATGCATTGTCGCCACAACGAACTTCATTGCAGAGCGGAATGAATGCGTATTGGACACGACTATATGCTTTTGAAATACACCTCCACCTCCTTCTGGCGCTGCCTACATACGAAATTCGAAACATCGATTTTCATGTCAGAAGCTGTGCAGATACAACAAAGAGCTGCGGCTACCGCGGATGTTCATTCATTAGCCTAGAGGGACGATCAACCAATCCTAATGCAACAATATCAGGAGGAGGTGGGAGATAAGCAGGACATAGTCATGCAAATGAGACACGCCCCGCCTGCTTCCTCTAGGTGCTAGAACATGATGCTTCATGCCAACAAATAATTGGTTCGTGAATCTCAGGAGCACGCTGATAGTACAATATTTCGTCGCACCGTGAATGAAAAGTGCTGTAATTTTTACGTGGCGAGGCCGCGAATTTCTTGCGATTGATATCGAGGATCCACCACCGACGACATGACCCGCCACCGCGTTAAGGCGCTTCATCTCTTTCGTGTAAAAAGCCTCAGGAGCTCTATGTAAAATTATAAGAAGATCTCGAACGAAGGAGCGCAGCTGCTCAGAAGTAGAAGTACTACTTGCTACCTGCGTGTGCCTTACTTTTTTGCTTGGTTCGAAATGAATTGCCGACCTAGTAGCTGATCTCGGCACAGCAACTATGAAATATGGGAATTCGAGCGAAGAAACGAAAAGAGAACTCAGCTTGATAGTTTTCGTATGAGTCTCAATATCCTCTATTTACTGCAGCTACAGTTAAAAACGAAATAGTTACCGCGGACTTCTCATATGCGGAATACGAAGACAGAGGGGTGAAAGTCTCCTGCTGTGCCGGTCGTGACATGTCATATTATCTTGTACCGAGAACACCGAGCTGTAAAAATTATAGCTATAAATCCATATCGTATAAATCGCAGCAATCCGCTTTGAGCTGCAGCGCATGCCAAACATGTAGTAAGCAGTTGTAGCGCTAGCACTTACAACAGTTCCCAGAATCTGTGACGGAAGATCCCGCAGCGTCCAGGTGGACTGGAGATGTTCACCGACACCTAAAATACACGCAACTCTGCTGGCAATCACCCGCGGCATAACACTCCACCGACAGAAAGTGCGGTCCTCCCGATCGAAAGAATATTCTATACGGAACGACCTTGGGATCGGGATGGAGTACGTTTGCTAATTATTGAATTTCCTATGTAGATGTACTATTTCTTGTTCTTTTATTTCTTGTTCTTGGCACTTTTGTCTGTTGCGAAAAAAAATCGCAGGTAACCGACATTATTGGAGCTAAGCAACAGACGACATGAGCACGTTCTCCTGTTCGGTTATTTATATTTCTTATCCGACTCTTTCTCTTTGTTCAAAAGATGTCTGGGCATCAAAAACGACGACCATTTTGAGCAGATGACCGAGCAAAAAATAACTACTGCAGAACATATACGATGAATAAAGTCTGAAGATAACCGATAGCTGCCAGTTGGCCTCTCTGCACGTCGTAAAAAAAGGTATTGCCAAGAAGTAGAACGCGATATAGTAATCTATCTCCCGAGGGTATACACCTGCTGCCCATGTTGCATTCAGCACAAAAAGCGACATGCTCTGGTGCGCATGGCAATGGCTACCCGCGACTGCTCCACCAATACGTGCAGATACAAATTCCTAGTGGTGCTGTCCTCTTCTTGTACACTGCTGGGGGTGGGCAGTCATTCTCAATCCTGCTGGTGGCAACATCTGCATCTAGTTGATCTACTTACAACTACTTCGGCACTGTTTTTCGCAGCACCGCACGCTTCTGAGCGCTGATCTGTATCATACATTCTTTTTGGTCTTAAGGTTACTTTTCACGGAAATCCATGTGGCACGGTCTGCCTCGCATGCGCTTGTTCTGAGTCTGCGAATCATCGCCAGCATCACTGGGCCAGGATCCTCCTTCGGCTGCTGTGTGCTATTCCGTCCTCCAGCTCACAGCCACGACGCGCGCACTCCTCAGCCTGACGTGCGCAAATTGGGGGCAATTTGTCTCTTCTAGGAATTTACTTCAAATATTTTTTCTGTCTTCCACCCTAAAGCGCCACCAGCACTGCGTACAGGACCTTGAGTACTTAGATTCGTGAAAAATGTGGAGCGGAAGCGAGGCTCGTCTAGACCGGATCTACATCTGAGTACATGCGGGGGCGCTGCTCGTACAAAAACTATTAAATGCAGTGGTTTGTACAAGTAAAAAGCTGCGCACTTCTTGGGTCATAGCGATAGAAGATTTACATTTGTATACATTCTATTTGGATGGTGAGGTAATGCTAGCGCTCTAGGATGTCAAGGAGATGAAGAATGAATAGACTGTCGCTCTCCTAGTCCTACTTGCAGACACACATAATAAATAAAGTACTGCTCCAGTCGTGTGTATCTTTTTGCATAGTTCCGATACATGCACAACTTTCCTACTGTGCTGTGCACCTCCTTGCTACTTTTTCTTTTGGTATGCTCGCTACACTCTTGCTTGACGTTTGCTGGTGACTTCTTGTTTACTTTCTTTGTTACATTTGCATTTTTTTATTTTTTGATAGAGTTTCTAATAGGTTGATGTATCCAGTCGATTCATTCAGTTACGGTGGTGCTGGCTCGTAGTTCCCGCTACCAGCACACGCAGCAACTAGACACTCTCATGTTCCTCGTCGTCCCACCGAGCCGATGCTGCTAAGGATGCGGCTACCGGTGAGGGAGTCTCGGCTAGAGTCGTACCAAAGAGTCCGGATATCATGCTTCCCACGGCACTTGACAGATGATCCCATTGGGCTGACCTCTCGCTGTTCATTTTCTGGTTCGTCCGTTTCTGATTCTTCTTTTTCTCCATGCCACAACTATGGGCGCCGGTCAACGTCGGCAATGGTTTCTGCATCGAAGCAATTGCCTCGGACTCGGAGTGGAAGGCGGTGTCAACAGGAGCGACAGTTTTGCTTATGTCGACGACGTCACTTGTTTGGTTCACTTGATGTTTTCGACTTCCCATCAAATGAGAAGAGGAGCTGCAAACAGCTTTGCTTCCAGGTCCGCCGGTGCTCTGGCTGGACTTATTGCTAATCTGGTCGTACTGGTGTTGCGCAGTAGTTGTGCTACTAGCGTTCCGAAGATACAGACTTGCGAGTTTATGTTCGGTGGCCGTTGTAATAGCTGTTGTGGACGATAGTAATTTATCATTCGAATTCGTGTAAGGATCCACGACCGCCCCGCCCAACTTGTTTTCCAACCGTGCTTGATCTTGTTTTTCGTCAGTATGAAGAGCATTTTCATCATCCTCGTAGAAGCTTCTATACCCATCGTCCGCGTTGTACTTTGCGTGTCGAGTGTCAGGGGGCACGGTGCTTCTGTAGTGGTGGTAGTAGCTACCGTAGTCGTACTCCTCTTGGAGGTAGTAGCTTCCGTAGTCGTTGTACTCTTCTTTGTGATAGTCTGGGTTGTAATTTTGGGAGCTCTCCTCTTTGTGATAATATGCGTGCAACTTATCGCGAGAGGAGTCGCTGGAGGAAGCTTGTGCAGTAGAGCAGTCATTGTAAAAACCGGCCACGTCCTCGTGCTGGTGGTTTATTGCGTCGTTCCAGTAGAAATATTGCTCCTCGTCCTCGTAAGAGTACCAGTACGGCTCCTCCTGTGCAGGTGCCTCATTCAACGTCACTGAGTGCTGCAGAGCATTTAGATTTTGACTTTCACCGTGGTACACCAGGAATGCACTACCATCATCGACGCCGGGGGTCAGCTTGTTCGAGTGATCTCGTACTTCTTGTCGTCGAGCGACACCAACTCCAACATCACATCGGGCAGCACGCAGTACATCACTTGCGGCTGTCGTAGTTGTTTCGGTTTCCCCGGTAGAAGTTGGTATTTCTTCTTCTTGTAGTTGTGCTTCTTGATCTTGGGGACATGTTGTTGACTTGCCACCATTCTCTTGCATCATCGCGGCTAGGTCGTTCGTCAGCCCTTCCATGGAACACGACAAAGCATGCATGGACCGCACGAACTCAACCCGATCATCATCGACAGTCTGCTGCTCGAGGATGATATTGATCTTCTCAGCCTCGTTTTCAGGAAGGTGGTCCTGAGCACACCGATTGTCCACTTCTCCAGGCAGGTCTTCGCCTTGTCCTTGTTCTGCAGTGGGTCTTTCGCGTTCTTTTAGCTCAGCCAGTTCGTTTCCTTGTTCTTCGTCGGGCATTCCGGTTATTCTGCTGTCATGCGGTAGCTGTGCCACTTCGACTTCCCCACCGCGCTGCACCTTCACTCCGCCCGCCTCACCGTCTGGGTCGGCCGCAGCTGCTCCTGCAGCTGCACCTCCGGCAGGTATAATTTTATATCTGTCGATACTCACAGCCAGATCTTCACCTTCATGGGACTCAGCGCCCTTGCTTGGCTCAGATGACGACGCAGAGTGTCTGGCGGAGGCGGATCCGACCACACCAGCGGCACTGCTTTGTGACGTCGACATGGTGAGGAGAACCCGATCTGTTTCATCTTCGCGCTCGCTTCCGCCTGTGGAGCACGTTGCGGAGAAGCAGGTGGCCCTTGATGTCCGATGGCCCGCCGGTCCAATTTCATCGGCACAATTATCCTCCTCGGGGTGCAGCAGCTCGGGCTGCGTGATAGGGAGATGTTGCGAGGACTGCGACTGCGCCAACACGACGGCACCTGACGACGGACTTCTAGTCGACGAAGAGGAGCAGGCCAACTTCGACGCACACCACATCATTTGTTCCTCCAGGGCCGCTAGCTGCTGTTCCAGTTGTTCCGTGCAACTACTGCTCGCACTGTCGTTCATGATCAGCGAACTGCTTATTTGCGCATCCCTCTCCGCCGCGCGTGGTTGCAGCTCAGGAGGTGGCGGGCAACTCTTTTCCTCTGCAAATAATGCAGAGGAGGAACAAGAGGACGTGGCGCTGGCGTCATCTACCTCTGCTCCTGCTTCAGAAAGAACATTCACAACTGCGGCTCTTCTACCTACGACACTGTCTGCTGGATCATGAACATGATCTTCTCCTTCAGCTCTTACCTCACGGGCTGTGCTGTCTCTAGCACTGGTGAACTTGGCGCCGGAAAACAACTTCTGAAACCCTTCTGCCAACGGTGCAGCCTTTAACTGGTGCTCCATCTGGTCGACTACATCTGCACCTCTGCTCGCTGGCGGTGCTGCCGTCCTCGAGGATTGCACGAGCACTGGTTCTGACATTTTTGCGTGGTCCTCACGATGCTTATGAGGAGCCAAGCCCTCAGTGGTCGACGACGGCGTCGTCAGCATCCGCTTCTTGTCATCTTCGTCAACGACTACACCGCCTGTCGTAGTTCTGCTGCGCAGCTGGACTGGCTGAAGGTCGCGCACTCCTGCTTGTCGGGTAGTTGCGGTCTCGAGTTCGGGCTCTCTCTCTGCGGTCGCGGATTCTGTATTGGACAGTTGAAAATTTTTTGTGCAAGTAGAATCAGTGTCCTCGTCGTCGCGTCCGTCTTCAACATTATTTCCCGCACCACGAGAAACGACCGGGTCCAACATTACATCAGGGTCGGGGTCCTGCGTTGCGTTACTCGTCTGTGGTCGCACCGCTCCAGCCGACGTAGGACCTCTTTCGTTTTTCAGGCGAGACTCTATTGCGCCGCCAAGTCGTGGCGTGAGCAGCCGTGCAGCCTTCTCCTCCTCCAGTGCTTGGACCTGTGCGGCCAGATCCGACAATGCGCTCTCGGCCTCCCGAAGCAAAGCGTCTTTTTGCTCGCCGCTCCTCTGCATCTCCGACAACTCTAGCGTGTGCCGCCGGATCTCCCGTTCGGCGGAGGCAACCGTCTCCGCGTGCTGGCGCGCGAGCTCAGCGGCTTCACACTGCAACGATTCACGCTCGAGCGCCCACCGCTGCTCCTCTTCAGCCGAGCTGTCGCGCAGGGCCTGGAGCTGCGCTACGTGGCTCCTCTCGCGGCTGTCCAACTGGGCCAAAGCCACACCCAACTCCTGTGCCTGGAGCCGCCGGTCGCCCTCTTCGGCAACCAGCTTCGCCTTAACGGCCTCAAGCTCCTCCGTCGCCTGCGCTAGCAGTACTTTGTGCGACACGACCACGGCTTCGCAGGCTTCTGTGCCGGCGCGCCGTCCGTCCTCGGTGGCTTGTTCGATGCGCCGCTCACACTCAGCGAGCATTCGGTCAAGCTCCTGTCGCGTACTTGCGTTCTCCTCGCGGAGACGCTGCGTCTCGGCATCAACAGTGGCCGTGTGATGTTTCGACGGTCTCACAGCATGTTTATTGCTTTCACCTCTTGACGAGGAGCGACGCCCCTCTTGGCGCGTGATTTCGCCTCTGGCCTGTTTGTCGACCTCGTCCTCGTGCTGATCGTCGCTGCAGCAGGGTAGAAGATCTAGCCCACTCAACGCTGGAAGTTGTTTCTCTTCTTTCGTACAACTTGTAATTTGGTCAGGGTCCCCTTCACCTTCTGCGACACCAACAGGTGGAACAGCTATTCCTATTGCTCCCGAACAAACTTTTCCCCGTGATCCTTGCAGTTTGGCCCCTCGGTCGTGGTCACCTCTCGTCTCGCTGAAGCGATGGCGAAGCAGCGTCGCCAGCTGCTGCTGTGTTTCCGCCTCGCGGAGCTGACTTTCAAACACCTTCGCCGCCAGTTCGGTGCTACGGGTCTCTGCTTTCCTGGCGGCGTCCTCCAATTCGCGGATCACGGACACAGCCTCCGTCAACTGGCTTTCTGCCTGCGCCTTGAAAGCGTCCACGAGGTCGGCCAAGAGGCGCCTGCGTTCCTCCTTCAATGTGCATATTTGATCTTCCGTTCTTTGCAGGCGGTTCTGGTGTCGCCGCACAAACGTCAGCTCCTCATCCTCCAATTGTCCGCAATACTGCAACTGCTGAGGCGCTGCAAGACCGGAAACTACAGACTCTGTTTGTTCTTCAAGTTCATGTTCTACTGGCAGCTCCTGCTCCCACCGCTCCTGCAGCCACCGCTCAACAGCTGCAGACCTGGCACCATCCTGATCTTTTTCTTCGCTGCAAAAATCCATTGGGGCGGCTTCTTTTACGTTGTACAAGGCCTTGGCAGAAATGTGCAAGTCGAAGCTTGCTTCTAGTCGTCCCTGACCTTCTGCTACTCGTCGAGCAGCTGCAGCAGGTAGGCAGTCGTGTGAAGATACAGCAGCAGTGTCTTCACGTTCACAGCTGATGGTGGTGGCGGTGCTCGCGGGTGGTGCAGTCAATTCGTCCGCTGCGGATGAGGCTTCAAGACACAGAATCTGGCGGAGCCGATTAACTTCGTTCTGCAGATCTCGCATTTCGGATTCGCGGCTGCACAAATAAATCATACGAGTGCAACTGGGATTTTTCTGAAAGGGAAGGCGAACCAGATCTCCTGTCGTGGCAATTGACGCGCCATCTCCGGCTGAAGTAGAGGACTTCGGCTGCAAGTGGAAACTACGGTCACGCCCTCCCAAACCCGCGCTACTGCTGACCTCCGCCAGCACAGGTTCATCTTTCACAACAGATGAATTGCATTCCGTTTCCTCGTCAGTAGGATGTACGGCCGCCAAAGAAGACGTCGACGCCGATGTGCTCCCGTTGGCGGCCACATCGTGATCACAATCCCTCGGTTCGTGCAAAGCTGGCGCGGTCCACCTGCACGGAGACTCAGAAGACGCACCGCCGTCAACTGCCGCTAAGCCGTTGGAGTTGCGCCGGCAGTGCAAATCGAACAACTCACACTCAAGTGTTTCATGGTACTCTTCGGCGTTCTGCAGGTTGTGACGAAGGGCGCGATTCTCCTGGTTCAGTTCGTGAAATAGATTCTGCAGACCCGCAAAAACATGCGCCCAGCTGGCGTCCAGCTCTTCGGGTGCTGCTCCCGGGGAGTCTGCCGCAGATGCAGATGGTGCTTTTTTTCCGCTAAAAGAACGCACCTGCTCCCATAACTTCTGCAGCTGCAACCCAAGACGGTCAAACTCCTCAATGCAGGAGGCTCTGGTGGCCACTGATACTGGTGGTGGAACTATGTCGCTCACTTCTCTTTTTCTCGGTGCGGCTATTGGTGATCGAGGTACAGCTGATTGTGATCCTGGTGCCTGCAAAATTCAAATGGATTCATGGTTGGAAAAATTATCATTGAAGATTGAAAAAAATATTCAAAAAGCCTCGTATACAACAACTCCGGACTGCTGGCGCCAGGGCATCCCAATTCAAGGCACCAGAACGCAAGAAATTCGGAAACGATCAAAGCGAACGGCCTTCAAAAAATTAAAATGATGCCTCTCAGGCACAATCAATGCCCTGCAGCTTGAGGAGTCCGAAAGAATGACGGCCTCCGGCCCGGCCTCCGCCACGAGCCGAGACAAGCCCGGCCTTGGAAAAATCTTAAAAGTCGACCTGAGGCAGCCATCGTCGATCATGTCGCTCGGTTGATGGCAGAGGATCCCTGAGTGACGGCGCGAGAGAAGCAAGGCAAAGAAAGGACAATTGTTGATGTGCGCGCTCGCGGTCGCGCTCATCCAGAAACAGAATAAATTAAATATCCCTGCAGACACGTCCTTTAGTTTGCCGGACATGCGTGACTCTGAGAGCGTCGCGGCTGCTGCAGTCAGTATCACTTACACCTTTCTCACTGCACCATCGTGCTGCGTAATGCTATACACGATGGCTCGCTCTGCCTTTAGGCCTAGTCTTAGACATCAGAGTTAATCGTTATCGTTGCCATGGCGTCATCATAAGTCGAATTATTTTATATTTTCATGAGTTGACCTTGACATTCATGATCTTGATCTTGTGTATAGGCTTGTTTCTAGATTTGATTTCACTTACGGATTCCATTCGCAGGTTATTTGCGTGCCAACACGAAATACGACTTCAGAAGGAGGTGGCAGCTCGAGCTAAACTTATGTGTTCGTTGTACCTGATCCTGTTGCTCGTCTTGTTCGGACGTGGCACCATACTTCCGGCCTTCGCTCGTCGGCGGCTGGACGATATTTTCCGCATCTTGTATTTCAATTTGTCCTCCGACGATATCATTGCCTTTTGCAGCCTCATCCACATCCTCCCGTGTATCCGTGCTCTTGCGCACCACTGCAGCACGTCTTCCACTGATCATCCTCCCCTCATGCGTTGCACGTATACGAGCTACTTTTTCTTTCAGAAAGGTTTCAAAAGCCATCCTCTCATGCTCAAGCTGACAATTGAAAGCCATTCGTTGGGAAGCCAACTCCTGTTCGTGCTGCTTCAAGGTGATAACCGTGCCAAAATCCTTGGGCGCAGAAGAAGTGGAGTGCGCCTCTGAAGATGATGTTGGTGACACATCACACTTGCTTGCTTGGCCTAGATACGAGCTTCCTCCCCCATGCGACTCATGGTCCGCGTGCGCGTCATCAACAAGCGACGAGGCGGCTACGGCTTTCTCGTTCTTCGAATCAGTAACCAAACGCAAGCGTGGCATCATGATGCTCATCATTTTTTCTTGATTTTCTCACGTATCGCTTCGTCTCGATTCTTTGCGTTTTTTTTTCTTATCAAAGCGCAAACCATCTGGCTGCAACCGACATAGACCTGAAAACGCGCCTGGAAAAGCATAAACGATAACGCGTAAAAATACTGTCACGCGTGCAAATACCACAGAGTGAAAGTTTGTCCATCTTTTTCGAAAATTATTTCTTTTTCTTACATGAAAAGCCTTATACTTTTTTCAAACCAGTCCAGACGAAATACAAGCGAAAAATACGAACTACGACTACCTACAACGACACTCATGAGTCTGTTTCTTCAATCTTTGCGTCTGCCCCATCGGATGACTGCAATACAACAACGAATAACGATTACTTTCACGATGACATCGAAGGGTATTCCACGATTTCACGACAACTACTTCATTGATTCGTCGTCCAAGACGATGAAATACAAGCCAGATCATCTCTACTCGTCAAAGCTGAAAGGTCTGGTCGTTCTCTATGAAAGGATAAGAATTAGCATTCGACGATGAAATGCAATATTTGCCGAAAACACACGATCAAACAAACACAAAACCTACCATCCACATGCTATACTTGCTGCAATATTCCAGCAGAGAGCCTACTTTTGAAGATGGGTTCGTGTTGTTTTTCTTTTCGATTTTTTGCTCGAGTGATTGCTTTCTGTCGATACATGAGAATGCAGTCGGCGCGGGCGCGTCAGACTCATTTACACGGCAGGAGCGGGAGAACGATCACATCAACTCTCGTGATTATGATTAATCCAATTCATTTCCTCGTCGTGGTTAGTCCACCAAAGCCGCATTTTCAGATACTACGGCTGGGGAGGGTGTTTGTGCTTGATGACTTTCCCTTTGCCTTTGCAATTCAAACGGAAGCTGAAGTTGTTGTGTTCAAGCAAATTAGAGTTGCACTAGAGAACGAGAGAGGACAGCAAACCGTGTTGCAATCTCCCATATTTCGCACATAGGGCTGCTGACTGTTCCTTTTTCACCGCCGGACTAAATACCTGCCGGACGCGTTCGTACATTTTGTCTCCGGACGTAAGTGCTGCGCTTGCCGTGGGCGCCGCCTGCTGCGGGAAAAGCTCGTCCGCCCACTGAGCAACATTGCAGCCTGCACTGCGCTGGGCCCGGCACTGCTCTAGAACGACCGCAAACGGCTGCGACGAAACCTCGTCGCTTTCACCAGCCCCACCCTCAGGACGTGACTCGTTGACGTCCGCCGGACCCAGACGAAGACTTGTATCCGATGCACGTCGCCGTACTATGATAGTACCGGTCCCCGGTGAACCGTATGGAGAGGACCAAAACTCCGTCACAGTAAATACTAGTAGCTTAGTATCATTTTTGCTCGAGAGCACCCTTATCGTCTGGAGCAATAACATCAAACTCAAATCTTTACTCCATCTTGAATATCCGGTAAAAATGTAGTTAGACAAACATCACGAGCTCCTGCTGCCGTGGCGTATTTATGGTTCATTAGCTGCAACGCAAAGGCAAAAGCTTATCTGCTCGCAGCATGACAGAATTGCTTGTTCTGGTACTTCTATACTGCAAAAACACGAGAGTGTGACTAACTAGAAAGTAGGACGGAGTTTTTATATATTTTTTCTCCATAAACGACCACCGTTCATGCTCAAGACCCGTAGCTGCCTCTGCCGCTGTTCCCGAAGGCGCATCGCAGCTTCTGCCACTTCCTTGTCATCTTTGTTCCCCGACGGGTTCGCAGACAGCTTGACGTATCTCTGCAACACCTGATCCTCCAATCCGGAACTGAGGGGTTGCAGCAACAAGCGACCTTCCTGTTCTCTCGTCAAACATTCTCGGAGAATGCCTTTGGCCGCCAGCAGCTGGCGCCCCGGCGAAAACTGCTGCAGCTCCAGCGGAAAAATGCGAATTAACAGCGCGCGTATCTCTTCGGGCGCAACGAGCCCGTCGTCGCGTCGTCGTTGCTCGTCGAGCGAGGGCGCAAAAGATGTGGCGTCTGCGCGAGGAGGACCCCCCACGTAGTTCTCTGCGGCAAGCGTAGTAGATGAGGTCGTGCTATTTGCCGAAAGTACGGAACCTCTCCGGTTGTGGGCCTCTGCGACTCGCAAGCCATGGTTCAGGCGTCCGATGGCGTAACAAAGTTGCCCCGTTGGGTAGGGAGATCGGTCGCTCGTCAAGAAATCAGAAGCGCTCCTTCCGGCTCCTGCATTCAAATTTGGAGGTACCGAAGTCGGCTATTCCCTGAAAATACCCTATCCCCTCCACCCAATTTGTCATGCTAAACAGACACGCAGGCGCAGGACATTTTCACCCTGCCTCCCCCCGAGCAAACGGCCGCAGGTGGCCGGAACGCAGGGAAGGTGTATCAGGTAGGCGCCCGATTTGCATTTGGCATGCAAAAAAACATCAACATGGACTACTTTCGTCATGCAAAATGACTAGATGAGAATGGATAATTTTCTGGGAATATCAGCGGAGGCTCCAACGGTGCTGCTTCCGTGCCTGTCGTGTGCACCTGACGCAGAGCTGCGTCCGCTTGTTCCTGTTCCATTCTTAATAGTGTGTGGTCGGCTAGCAGGAGAGCGACCCAAAACGCCGTCTCTTCCGCAAATGCGTGGCATACGTACCGAAAGGTCGTCTCACGGGCAGCCGAACTGACAAGCTGAAAAGCAGCACTGCTTGCGGCGCGCTGCTGCGGTCCCTGGGACGAGGACGTCGACGGTGGCGCCACGACGTACTTATTTTGCTGTAGCAGTTGGAAGAAGCGCGCTGGGTGTGCTTCCGGCTTCTTCTGAAGAACGTTTGTGCTCATCGCCGCCCTTGTCTCGGTCTCGAACTCGACTGCGGAGAGGAAGGCTGCTTCTATCAAAGCGAAAAGCGACAACTGTATCAGTTCCAGAACAACTACTAGAGCTAGAAGTTGTACCCGTATGCATCGTCTCATCAACTAAAGCTTCATTATCGTCTACTTCTGAGCAGCTGTACATGAAAACTCAAGCGCCTGGCGGGCCCTCTTTATTCCTTTTTCTGGTGCCGCGCCGCAAAGATTCATGATGATAATGGCGTAGAGGTAGACAAGCAGCTGGAATTGTAAGAAGCGCGCCCTTATGCTTATGCGAAACTGCGCATAATAGATAGTGAGAGATAAAAGGAAAAAAAAAGTACAAGACTTTTCTTTGTGGTCGTTCATACGGAATATTAAAAGGGGGAACTGACTACAGTGACGGGACTCACTTGATGTGTTCGTTTCCGTAGCGTCATACACGATACCATTGCGGGCTATCGTCCTGAGGTATGTCTCGGAACGTTCCCTCGTCGCGATCTCCCCCACACCAGACTTTGTTCGTCCCTTCATCTTTTCAGCTTTATTTCGTGCGGCCGCACGCAGCTTTGCAGCCCGACGAGACTTAGCCTTTACCAGCAGGCCAGAGTTATCCCGATCTTGCGTGAGAATCTCGTCTTCCTCCAATTGCTCAGGGCGGCGAAAAGGTTCACAGTACAAATGCTGCATCAGGAGTGCTGCACCCCGCACGTCCGCGTCCGCGTTCCTTGCAACGGCTGCACTACTTGCGGCGGTTCCACCTCCTGCGATCGCCGCAGCACCCACGCCAGGTCCAGCTCCGGGCGCAGACGGCGCAGCTGCGCCTGCTGGTAAGGAAGAGGGGCCCAGTCCGGGAAGAAGGTCGACGACCGGACCGGCCACACTCTTGTCGCAGAACAAGTCACATACAAGAGCGCCGCCGCGCAGCTTCCCTCCCCGCGGGGCAAACGGGTCCTGTGTCGCCGCAACGACGCCGGTATGCGACCCGGGGTTCGCAGGTAGAAGCGCACGAAACTGCGCTTCTGCTTCGACCGGGTTGAAAGCGCTACTCTCGTAGGTCATTAGCTTCGCTACATCCTCCTGGATCCAGACGCCGGTGACCTGGAAGGCCCGCGTCTCGGTTGCTTCCTGATTCTCCTCCGGGTCTACGTTCCCCGTGAGCGCCACCTCAAGCAGCCAGTGCGGCAGCGCCTCAGCTTCCACTCCAAGATACTTGCAAAACCCCTGCACGAACTGGAATGCGTTGTTCTTCTTGGTGCTGGGGTGGCGCAGCCCCGAGTCCACAACCTCCAGTATCTCGTCGACCGTGAGGTTGGTGAAGCCAACGGCCTTCTTCAGCAACAACGTCGTGTACTTGGAGCTCCGCACAGGTGGTCCCGTGCCCGGAAGAGGATACTCCACGGCCTTCAGAGCGCCTGCCACTTCATCCTGCCCCGCGGCTTCGAGCCCCGGGCACGATCCTGTGCAAAAACGCATCTACTAGGTGCTCGTAGCATTCAAGATAGGTGGAATTTGATCTACCCGTGCAAGTATAGCAGAAGTACTAGCAGCCGTTCTAGCCACGCATGTTGACATTTAGGGGGCTGCTGTGAGTGTACTCGTCTCCGCGGCGGCGGCGAGAAATACATAGCACAGACTCAACATCAACACATCCAATCGACGAAATACGCATGGTTTTGTAGCAGTATCTTCGTCACAAATCATTCCCTAACTACACTCCATCAGAATAAAACGCTACCAATTATTAAATTATGCATGGGGACGACACGCAAGCGCAAGGGATAAAACAAACGCTTTGATGGGCATGCGAGACACGTGCGATGGGCAGCAGCTGAGGTCGTTTTCACACAGGATAGGCGGGGATCCGTCGTCATCCATGCCTCCACGCCCTGCCCCACACGGTAGGAAACCTCCATCCCGTACACCTCCAAGGTGACATGGAAAAACACCGGCTCTTCCTCATCGTCTCCAGGAGACTGCTCTGCTCCGGATTTCTTATTTATCGCTTTGTTTTTTGCCTCGTTCTTCTTGTTGCCAACAGAGAGCTGCTGGAAGCTGTGGAGGTAGTCCAGTACCGCGTCCTTCACGCGGTCGACATTATCGGTTACATCCTCGCGAATATCATACAAATTCACGGTGCAAAGCTGAGGGTGCCGCGGCTTCTTTCCTGCTTCCTTCGCCCTCCGCCGCACAAGCGAAATGCTGTCCTGCTGAGGTGTTCCTTGATTGCTGAGTGCATTATTAACACTGCCAGACTCCACCATTGTGCTCAAATTACCTTGTCAAAAGAGGCAAGAGCCTTTCTTCTGTTTTAGAGGTCGTCGTGGTCTGCGCCAAATAAAGTATAGCCGCGCGGCGTAATGTCTTCATGGAACAGCAAGGATGACATAATTGGACAGTGATTTTACATTTTTGCGGCACAGAAATTCGATATCAAACGAAGATTGATGAAACTGGCGTGAGTGGACATCAAACCAAAAGGAAAACCGAAAAGGAAAAACTGTCGAGGACAACTTGGGTTTTTATCAGTAACAGACAGCAGTAACAATACTACAGGGGCGCCGGGTACGGCTACGGGTAGGTCGTCAGTCTTGATCTTGTTCACACCCAACTGTAAGACGAATTTTTCATTTATTCTTGTTGTGTCTTCATAATTGTCCAAATTAATAGTAATACTAGAACTAGAAGCGACATTACCCACACGAGATCATGCCAAATTTCGAGACGCGCGATGCGCGGGCGCGCATCGCTTGTAAAAACCTCCGGCCGCTTCAACACTGCAGCGGGTCGTTTTGCGTAAAAACTGGCAAAAAGCCGCCAGGTAACACTCGCGACCTCATTATATACGACCGACGAGGTACTTTATGGCCTATTAAAACCGACGAAGTACGTTGTGGCGTATTACAACCGACGAGGTCCAACTGTGCTTACAGTAACCAGCAAGAGCAAGAGGGACGACCGAAACTTTGTGGCGTTCTTGACGCTCAAATTGAAATTACTTACATGACGAAAAGGACGGCATTAGCTGGTAGAAGTTCAGACGCAAACTCCAACAGAACCTTTTTATAAATCTTTTTACGAAATACCGACGGGCAAGAAATTCTAGGATGAGGCATTTCATTGCTCCTGATGCAGCATGTAGTAGTTCTTGTTTTCAGCGTATCAAAGATCAAACTCTTCCTTCTAGAAGAGTGTGACTCCAACAGCAAGACCAAGCCAAGAACAACATCCGCACCCACACGCCACAACGTCGCGAACTATTTACGGACTACGAGACCGACGTACCAGGCGCGGTGGAGTAATAGCTAGTACTGCGCGCGCGGACATTTATCTTTTTCTTTTCAAGGTGCTCCTGCTCACTTGTTCTCGAGCATGAGCCCGAGGGTGCGCTCCGCAGTCTCAAGTTGCTTCCGAGCTACAGGAAAATTTGCGCTCCCGCCTTCGGGTTCGGATTTTCGTTTCAGTGGTTAGGCCTCAACGCAGACAAAGAAACATCTTCGTGATTTCTAAGTAAGAGGAAAAGCATTGATGTTGTCGTGTCTTGCCCGGTACCCGGTGCCGACGTCTGTGTCCGTTGATGTGATTATGCCTTCACAGCTCCGAGTCCATCGTTCTTGCGTGTCCTCCTGCCTCCATGGTCGAACCAGCGGAGGAAGCTGGCGAGCCGAGAAACAAATCTGCGAGGCTTTCAACCTGAAAAAGGCTCATCCCGAGCCGCAGCATTATCATCTCCAGAAACAAGACGATGCCGTAAATTCCAAACAGAATTCCTGCAGTGGCTTTCCGAGAATACCTGAAGAACATTTGTCAAATAAGTAGGACGAAGAACATTCATTGGCGAGGTGACTACTGCCGTAGTTACCTCTAAGAATATTTCTCCACTCGATGGAGCTGCGGCTGCGATCTTTGGACGTCGACGTGAGCCTGAGGCTGAGCGCTATATGTAGTCTGCTTATTGGTATTTGTTTTTGTGCAATAACTAGCAAGCTGCAGTTTGGAAACGATCCCACCACTTTCTGCATCTGCTCGCGCTCGACATCATGATACGGGGCCATCACTACTTCTACTACATCTTCATCTTGATGAACTTGATCAAATCATAAAATTTACAATGTTGTACCCGCTCGCGCGAAGCATGCGCGCAGTTCGAAATGGGTTTGCAGTGCCGAAAAAACCGGGGCGAGAGATAGGCGCAGTACACGCGGTCTCGTCTGATCCGCCATCGAATTGGTCTTCGTTGCGCATCAGCAGCTCCTTCCGCAGAACAGGGTTGCTCGCAATGGTGTCGTATGCGATGCCGAGACTCTCCTCGAGTTGCCGCACGTTTATCGCGGGAAAGCGAGTGACTTTCGGGATTGCTCCTGCTAACCCCAATGAAGTAGATGAGGTCGCTTCCAAACATAAAAAATTGCAACTTTTTCCTTTTGCTTTTTTTCCTGCTGCGATGCCAAAATTATGGCTGTCGCTGTATCGGCGGAATCGAAAGATAAAGAAATATAAGTACCGTGCTTGTTCTGGAATAATTTCAGCAACTCTTCGCATCGCAACTACGCAACAAGGGATGCCCAAACCACGACGCTTCTTCTTTCTTTTGGGGCGGGGGGAGGGTTCGCAGTGCTGCTGCTTGGGAAGGTCACTCATTTGCAGCTCGTAATTTTCCCATGTATTTTACCTTAGCGCATTTGCAGTTAGGTCTAATTTGCTAACGAGTACTACGGTTAACGCAATGAATTGCGTCTGTGATGAAGACGGCCCATCGGTTGATCATGAACATGGCCTCCTTGTGTTCGATTTTGACGTGTGGGCAATGGCATCAAAAAATGCATACTTGAAGTTGAACTTGTAGTGCGGAGGCGGAGCAGATTCTCATAATAAAAATTAGAAAAACACACTCGCAGGCACGCGCTGCTGGTTAGTTCTTTCTACCCTAAAACCTAGTTTGAGAGTTTTTCACGACAACATCAAACTCACTACAGATGATGGAGCAGCTAAGCTGCAGTGGCAGCCGTTGCCTTTCAGAAACATCCATAAATAGAAAAATTAAGATCAATGATGTATGACTGCGCCGATCTCGATCATAAGAGCGAGAGACGTGGTGACAAGGGCGCTAATTTATGGTAGAAGTTGAAGTTCTTGCAACAGCTTCAAGTTCTACAAAGCGAGCAGCCCTCAATTGTTTGATTAAAGTAGCCGCAGCAAGGCTTAGGCTTACCAACTTCTTTATCTTTTTATTTTCCATCCGTCAAGGAGTAGAGTACCAAGAGCAATAGGCTCAGAGTTCTTTCTGATACCTGCGTCCTCGTTATTCCCTGAAAATTAACCATCCTTATCTAATTTGTCACGCATACCCGACCAGCACTGCACCGCATCAAAAACCTTTCACCGCCACCGCAAGCAGCTTCGAACGCAGTAACCAATCTGGAGGGGTCATATAATTCTTTTAATAGTGGATCAAAAGCCGCGGGTCTTTTTGTAATGCAGCAAGTGGATCATGAGGATGGTCAATTATCAGCGAATACTCGTATCTATGCTTCTTCACAGCATCTTCCTTTTTCTTGTGCAGAAGCTCGAGTGCTGCGATCAATACTTCTGTTGATGGCCCCTTCGGCTTGGCGCCAGTAGTCGACGCACTTGGCGTTTTATTCGCCTTCGTGGTGCTTTGTGTCGGCGCACCTGGTCCACCAATCCTCGTGCTGTTGTTAGATGCTGCGGCGCCTCCTAAACTTTGCAGCAGCCTCTCCTTGTGCGCTTGTCTGCGAGTTTCCTCAAGAGCAGGCGCCATACTGATGGTGATGCTGCTCTTCTTGTTGTCCGATGGGGGATATCTTATTGCAAGAGCTGCTTTAATATTCAGTTTCAACGCTGAGTTCAACTTACTTCAGACCGCGTCTTTATCATCTCACTTTGAGGTGCGAGTACTTCTTTCTAGTACATGACCACAGCGGCCTCATCAAGCTACTGAGTGCAAAATACGAAACCTCACGTCGTGTCCCCTAGACGTCGTGACCACGCGTTTGAATCGGCACGACAACCGCAAAGCACACAACTCGAGCAAAGGACCGTGAAAAACCAACAGACACGTTGACTATATCACTTTTGACATTACTCATTCACGCGCTAACGAAGAGGAGGAGTTGCTGTGCCTGCATATAAATTTACGCTGGCCACCCTTCCGTTTTTATTTTGTTTTTTTTTTTCGGAAAGACAGTTACAACAAAGAAACAACATTCGGAGGACGACGAAGTTGAAGTGACGCTTTCTCTCCGACCTGAATTTCTCTTCTGTTACCATTCGATGGTCGCGTACCGGATACAGCTGCGCTTTGCCTTGCTCTCGAAGAAATAGTGCTAAGTAGATGATGTACATGTAGCCCACTCTTCATTTGCTCGCTATGCTTTGCCATTTTTCCCTCCCCCTCGTGGTACGCTACGCTTGACCCTCGTCGGAGGTGCAAAGCATCGATCTGTAGAGCACGCAGCCATGACATTGGTGGAAGCCCTCCTGCTACTCCGCGAACACGTCATGCCTTCTAGTACTAAAAAACGTTACCCGCATTGCAGCAGATTCATTCTTGTGTCTCTTTTCTAGTTCTACCTTGTACTTCTACGATAAAAATGCTTTTACTACTCTACTTTAACTTTCTCCATTATCTTCTTTTATTTTCGGAGGAAGCAATGAGAATTTTAAAATTGCTTGATGCGGTGTAGCAGATCTCCTTCGGGGACGTGCGACGCACCAGATCACGGGCACGACGACGTCCTCCTGAGCCTGCTGCTGTCCTGGTGGTTTCAGAGCCCGGAACAAGCTATATGTGAAAGTAGTCACATTTTGCCGAACAAAGGGATGATGGGCTGATGCAAGAAGAGTCTTCTTGGATCTTCGAAGATGCATCAACTACTGCTAGAGGGAACTGTGCACTCCGCACCTCGCGGAGCCAGCGCCGCATGCCAACAGAATATCCCCATATCCGAGAGCGCGGTGGTGAATTTTGGACCTCCGCCACCAAGCGAGTGTCTCGTGAGAAAACAATGGACGGCCACGACGAGCTATTCCTGACCTCCTGCGCTGCGCTGGAGCCCCGTATTTGTTGCGCCGTTTGTTAGTCTCGCCGCATCTGCCGGTGGAGGGATCTCGCTATCAAACTGAAAGAGTCACGACGGCCAAACAGGCTACATAGAAGTCAACGTCATACAATAGAATGTAAGGCTCGATGAAGTACATGTACAAGAATGCAACAGCGAAGCAGCGCCGAGAGCGAAAGCACCAGCTGGTGCCGTTTGCGCTTATTTTTTTCTTTTTCCCTAACACGAGCGGCAGACTGTTTGGCTTTCGGCCCTTCACTTATCAACAACATGCCATCTTCATGTGTATATTTACTTCGAGTCCAGGTCGAGGACATTTCTGCGCTCTAAAACTTCGAAGAAACCCGCGCAAGTTGTGGCGCTGCGACTCTATTTCTTATCAGAGGGCACAACTCCCCCTCTCCCCCATTTGTCACGCAACGCCCCGAATCCAAGTGCTGCTCTGTGGCACTGTTACAATGACAGATTCCGGAACGAGCAGGACCCCAAACAGTACTACTTCTAATAAGTAGCGCATGAATTTGTCCCACACAGGCTCCACGTACTCGTGTGCTGGTGTTTGTCTTGCTGTTCATGGGATGAACGGGGAGGGGGACGAGTTGTGCAGGCTCATACTTTTCAAACTCCTACTTGTTCGGTGACAACCACTGTTGGACGGGAACGCCGTCATCTGGATTTTGCTGCGTGACAGTGTAGTATGAGACTCTCAACAAGCGCTACGCTCTCACTTTCAGTTGTTCTTGTTACATTCATCATTTGATGTCATGAAATAAAGTAGCCATTGGCATCTACACGATGACGATCCCGCTCCTGCTCCATGATCGCATGACAAATTTGTTCAAGTGGTTGTAGTACCAAGCTGCAGGCTGATAATCTGTTCCAATTTTTTTGTGAGGCAAAAGTTGTCAGCTCCGCCCTTCTTCATTTCGCTTTTATATTCATTGCTGTCCTTGCATCGCAAATTCATGCTGCAACAACTGAGAACGTTGTAACGTTTGAGAAGTCCATATGTAGTTGGTTCTTCTTCGAAACGCACGATAGAGCTGTCGACAACTGCAACCCAGCAAGAACAACGCCAACAATGACACCACTGCGGCTGAAGCCGTTTTGCGGTCTGGATTTCCAGAGGTTTGGAAGTAACTCGGTAGCCTATGAGAGTGCGCAGCTCTGTTCTGCCCCGTCTGTCATGTTACTACATTCCGCGCACGAAAAACTTGCCATTGTCAATGTCATGCGAAACTTAGTTATACAGCTGCAGCTATGTTCATGCTGCTGCTCAAGCCATTGAAATGAGCGAACGGGGGGCTCATGCGCACTCTCATATAGCCAGGGGCTGCTCTTCCTCTCCTGTTTGCTCGTCTCGCTTACGCTTGCCGTGCCTGAGGACGTAGAAGTGCTACCTCCACCGCCGGCAGTAGAAGGAGAGACCGCCGGTGCCGCGGTACTTGCGGCAACTGGTTTCGCCTTCGGTATCAAAGTCAACGGAGGACCATCAGCTGCACCTCCCGAGTCTACGCTTGGCGGCATCCCAACAAAATCTTCCGCCGGGTCAACAACATCAACACTTCGACTGCACTTTAATTGAATACGGTTATGTAGTGCGGTTCATCTGTTTGCGGAATAGTGCCGTAGTTCCTTTTGTTGGATGTTGAGCTGCGACTGAATTCATCGCATTCGATGACGTGCTGCAAAAAAACAAAAAAGATATGAATGCCGCAACTGTTTTTATTGCCCAGCACCATGCTCCACGCGATGTTCATCTTTTCGCTACGTTCCTTCCGAGTGTTAGCCAGAGCAAACACCCAAGCGGACCCTTGCGCCGCGCTTATCAGGGCGGCGGTGTTAAGGAGGGCGTGCCTAGCTTCCGCGCCGGGCAGGAGCGGCCCGCTCCGTCACCCCCTGGCCCCCAGGACAAAACACCCCAGAACCCCAGCACCACCGGGGGTTGACTAGGGGGAACGAACGGAACCCCGGCAGCCCCAGCCCAACCAACAACATATTTAGTATTACTACACACATTACATAGGGAGTACGTACATGAGCACGTACATAGATCTTCCAGAGTACAGTGATACGTAGCTCGTACTCGAGGAATTGAGGTTGACTCGACTCGAAATTTTGCTAGCCGCGTACTCGGAGGCGATGGAGTTTCCGAATAAACTGCCGCGGGCTTCTGGCCGGACGACGGCTTTCCGGCTGGCTGATGCCCCTTGCCTCCAGTAAAATCATCTGCATTTGGTCCCCGAGGACGAGACGCGAACTTCGGACAATGCGCGTCAACGAAACCTGGTCAAAGGATATTCGAAACAAATACTATGGCTGCATTTTACAACTTAATCATGTTGAGATGAGTATTCAATCAGAAACGAGTCTTCTAGACGGAGTGGAACTTTTCAGTTTTCTTCACCGTTTGCCCATATTCTGGGGGCGTTCGCTGAACAAGAACAACTTTCTCATCTTTTTTTACTTTTTTGGGCCTGGCTGTTTCATTTTAATCGTCCGCACAATTCATTCGTTTTTGCTCGGGACTTTTCGGAGGCAGGGGCAGAGATCACTCTCCTGACCCGGCTGACCTTAGTCTCAGTGTAGATCAGTGCGGTAACTAACCCCCAGTAGAGGGTGAGGCCAATCGGGCTTCAGGGGCATCGACAAGTGGCGGTGGGGGTGGCGGAGCCTCTTATCTTCTGAATATCGATTATATTTTCAGGAGATGGTCCGCCCACCATTTCTAACAAGGCGGTGATACATATCTATTCGGTCGCCGCCTTGTTCACCTCACCACGAATGATCGCGCCGACTACGCAACAAAGCAAAAGGCATATGAGCAAAGCAATATTAAAATGAATTGAAATCGGTATTTTTTTTTCATTGAAGTCGATCTTGGTCCTCGTGCCGCTCCTTCTAGAAATGAGCAGCAAGAATCAGAACTGACTTCGAGCGGATCGCTACTTGTACACGTGAAAGTTGTGGTGTGGGCGGAAAAAGAATTGTCATGTGGGAACAAGAATCCTATAAAATACCGATTTTTTTCTTCTCCAGGTCAAAGATGCAGCTTCTGTCGATCATCCACGAGGCAGCAGTATCGACGAGAAATGGACAGCGAGGACGGTGAAGGGCATTTCAGCAGCCTTACATATGCAAAATCTTGATGGCCCACGAAAACGCAGCATGTTGCTGCTGCTGTATGGGATTCTCTACCGTGCCCGTCGCTCAACCTCAACAGCAGCTAAAGGCGAGGGAAGTCTAATGAGAATTGTCTACGACCCATCTGCTAAAGGCACGAAGAGCAGCACTGCTGGCATTGCTCGGATCAACATTTCCGTTCGGCTTTTAATCTTATTCACTATACATCTGGCTGGAAGATGATCCACGCGTATCTATGCATAGAGCAAAGTAGGCCATGACCATCGTTGCTCCGACCGTTCGCCTTGTTGTATTTCTGATCGATACCCGAGAACCGTCCCGGAAGAGCCGTTGTCGTCGAAGGTAAAACAGAAAATCGTTCCTCGGCCCTTCTTGTACATGTAGCTTCGCGGGTGCCACTTCATCGTTTGCCCCGAGATCACCATCTCAATGAGCGGCCAGGTATACTCTGCAAAACAAATTATCCTGAGCTTGTTGGCATCGTTGCTGCGGGTGTCAGCAGAAGTAGAGTAGTGCAAGAGTTCTTTTTAACGGACATGGGCTTGGGCATCGCATGGCCAAAAAGAATGCAATGCATATCAGCTACTTTCACATACCAATTGCTGTTTGAGTAAGTTTCTGTGGTTAAAAGGCCCTGTATTTCTTGTTGTCGTAGGAGATTTAGGGATCTGCCTCCATCATGGAAAATACATGTCTATGTATCCTCGGCCTGCTACTGCTCCATGGAAAATACAAGTAAACAATGGCTGCTGCCGCGAGCGTTAGGGTTAGCGTGCCTGCAACTATAAAATTAAGTAATCTCGTCCTACTTGTTCGATGAGCATCTCAGAGTCAGAATAATATTCTGTGCGATAGCATTTGCTGTCGATGTTCTCCATTGTGGTGCCCGGGGAGTTCTTTTTTAGTGTCATTATGTGGCTTGTTTTCGGTACACTTTCACATGTTGTGTCAGTGTTTGTTGTTGTTGTGCACCTACTACTTCTACTCAGGAAAAAAAAAATATAGCTTGCCCGTCAAGAACAATGTAAACGTAAAATAAAGAGCCCCACGCAAGGAGCGCTCCGTGATAAAAAAATCAAGACGAGCCATCCGATCACTCGCTATTCGTGTTTCATTTGTCGACCATGCAGAACCATTAACAAGCATCCCAGGCACAGTTACAGTAGTTACAACGGACGCCAACCATCGCCATAGAGGAAGAAAAACAATATACCGCAAAAATCGAGCTATACCCAACACTCCGCACCGGAACGGGTGCCGCACCTACCCTTGCACTGGTTGTATAGCTGCGATTTCAGAGTCCTATACTGGCGGGAAGGAAAGTATGAGTATGTCGTACCACTGTCGACAGTATAGCAGCAAAGACTTTCGCCCACCATGCCGGCTCAGATCGATGCAACAGCACCGCATAGGCATATATACATCACCAGATAGGTCGTAATTCATCACTTGCCTTCTTTTCTTAGCGATGCATGTAGTCGTCCCAGCCACTAGCCAGAGCTACAGCTCCTCACCGTGGTTCGACTCCCCTTGTTGGATATTATCGGACCTCAGTCCTCCGCTGGGAAAGCAATAAAAATGTTCGAGTAGAGGACTTCGCTAGCTCATTCTAGTTTAGCGAACTTCTGGCAGCATCCTCTTGCAAGTGCTGTGGCATCATGCGACCAGAGTGGGACAGAAGTGTTTTTTTTGCCATACACGATGGTGCGTCCGTAGTTTCCGGAGATGCTCTGGCCCCCAATCTTTATTTCTGAAAGGGACACGACGTAGAATTTTGAATTCGCGCCCAAAGGCACATAGGTGATAGGCGCATCAATCGGGTCGTGGTAGGTGGAGTTGTAACCGCCGGCGATCACTCGACCGCCTTCCTGCGACAGGCACATCGTGAAAATGTTAGCATTTACGTGCTCGCGATCTCGCAAGATGTCCGCAAGAATTGTAGGCTTTCCCCGCAGATCATTACCGCCATTCCCGGCCATACCAAAAATCCCGTTAGCCTTCTGAGTGTAAAACCTGCAAATTTGAATCAAGCGGAGTAGTCCAGAAACAGGAATGCAGACGAGCCATGCTCCCGCGCCTCGTCCGGACCTAGCTCTTGTCACTTATTCATAAACTAAAACTGTTTGGAGGTTCTAGCAGATGACGCAAATTATGTTACAACAAATGCCTACTTTACAGTTTATTCTCGCTATCGTGGCAGCCCATTTTCACTTTGACGGGCGGGTTGTTCTGTATGACATCGCCAAGCCGAGCATAGTCCTCGAACCAGTGGCCGCTGATGGAGCTTCCTTCCGTGTATCCTTGGCTGTAACCACATTTGTCGCCGCGACAAGAACCTGCATAAAAAAATGCAGCATTACAAAATTATATATGCGCGACTCGCATAAACAAAGCATAAGGCAATGAAATGCGGTAGTTATTAAGAAAATCACTTGAATAAAGTCGGTTGACTTCTACAACTATGTTTACACTGCGCGCTGCATTGAATCCATTTTGCGCTGGGGCTCTTGGAAACATCGAACGCCGCGTCGATGTGGCGTCCACAATGTCGGCAACCGGAGCAAGGAAATCCGCACAAGGAAGAGCCGGTGTCAATAATCACGCTCGTGCGCTGCGCCACTGGGTGACCAATCAGCAGGTCCACGAAATAGTAGGCAAATTTGTGGATATTTCCGTAAACCCGGGCGGCTTCGAGCTTCTTCTGGTCGTCATACATCAACCTGCGTGCGTCAGCGCGGTGGTCGTGTTCGACCGGCGTGACCTCTGCGTCTCCAAGAAACTTGTCAGGACCGCGCAAGTCCGATGAATGTCGCCACGACGACGTCCGACTACTCTCACCTTCATCTGCTTCAGCCGCTGGCCTTGTTGAGGAGGCTGTCGCTGGGTGTTGGGAGGACCAGACCGCCGCGCCAGAACTTTCAGTTTCAGTTTCTTCAATTGCGACCAGAGCCCCCGTGTTATCGGCACCAAATGTCTCACGCAGGCCCCATGACGTTCCCTTAGGCTGTTGACGACCAGCTTCCTCGCCAACACCTCTTTCCGCGGCAAGCCTGCGATGATCAGAACGCGCTACCTCCGCCCTAACAGATCCGCTTTTGTCCACTTGCGATTTTGCGGCAGCATTACCAGGAGATTCGTCGCCGAATTCTGTTCCTTCATGTTCTGGCGCCGGCCCCCGGTGCCTTTCTCCAGAAAAGAAATGCAGTCCACTTATCCTGCTTCCAATCTCCGCGTCCTTCCCTTCGTGCGTAAGCGCGTCCGCAGTCGTCTTGTCTAGCCCCGATTGGGGCGTGCGGCTGCGCCGAGGGGCATATGCACCCTCTGGGGCGGTATCCGGCGTCAACACTCGCCCATCTTCTTCCATGGTCTCCTGATTATTTTTGCGGTCGTGCCGTACCACCTCTGCTCCTGCGCTTCGCTCTGCGCCCACATCATCGGATAGCTGGATCCATGCTACCGCTGTGCTCGGAAGTGACTCCCTTGCGAGTGGCGACAAGACTGCTGTTGCTAGCACATCAGCGTTGTCACCGCGGCCGGAAGTAGAGGACGTACTATCAATCTGCTTTGAAGAGGAACTTGTACTTGATCTACGCCGAAGAATCCACTGCGCCTCTTCACTGTCCGCGAGACGTCTACGCACGTAAGGATTTTCATCGCCTTCACCAGCTATGTCTTGTAGTTTCTTCTCGCTGTCATCTCGTTTTCGCTCCACACGGGAAATCGAAAAAGCATGATCTTCTAGTGGTACGCCGACCCATCTATCCAAACTGATGGAATCTGGGGCAGTATTCAGGTTCGGCACTGCGCTGCCCCAGCATTGTGGAGCGTAGTGCTGGTGGGAAGCGAAAAGAGCACTGCCGACGGTGGCACAGCGAGTGCGTAAATTCGAGAAAGAGTCGCGATTTCCTCGCATTCTTCACACACGGCCCAGGTCACGTAAAAATCGCAGCGACCAGCAATAACTGCATTAGTGCTTCGTGATACAAATTGAAAAGCGTCGGCCGATAGCCCGAAACAGCCTTAGATGATCATGGCGACGCTCCTAAGCCCTTCGGGAAGGAAGTCGTCGTCCTGAGTTCTGCGTGATGTTACGCTGTAAGTACGTCGTCCGCCAGTGGGAGCTATCTTCACAACTGCCACTGTAGTTTTCGCCCGAAAAGAATGTCTTCGGAGTATGCGCTGGCGTGGAATGAAACGAGGCACAAGTACGATAACGACTCTTTCCGAGGTAGCATTCTAGCAGTTTAGAATGCTCCGGCTAAGCGTAGCCTGCCACTTGACCATGATTTGACGTTGACCGTTGATAGCAGAACTTGACATAAAGGCAGAGAGTGTGAGGACAGGGATAATCACAGCGCAAGCATGCATGAATGTGGCAGGACTACTTCTAAACGATAACTGCCGAATGTCATCTTTACCAGGAGCAGAACAAACCAAGCATTGGGATTGACATTGGCGGCGCGTGTTACTTCGAAACTGGCGATACGGCGAAATGGACTGTATGACAGCAAGCAGAAGCACCTCTTCTGTTTGTGTAGGTCTAAAAAATCATCGACGAAAAAAAAAGCGTTTGTCAAACATGAGCTACCATGACGAGCGTCACATTTATGTAAAGAATTAAAGAATGAATAAAATTAAGGGCTGAGGCTGTGAACGATGAGGACCTGCAAGAAATACAACAGGGTAAGCGCAATACGTAGGACGCGCAAGAACTCGATCTTTGACACTGAGATGCGTCTATGCAGCTGCACTGCCCACTGATCAATACTTGAACAAAAATCAAGTGCCTAACGCGTCGAAATTGGTCGGTTACAGACAGCGACAGGTGGACCAGGTGTTTTATGCAAACAAAAACATGATAATGGCAAATGCTGCTGACGATATTCCCAACTAGTAAGTCCGATGGGAGTTCTTGGTGAAATCAGACCTGAAAAACGTAAGCTGTATTGACGGAGACAGACCACTGGAGAACATGGACGCCAGGATCAAGCAAGTTCTTTAATTCGTCTTTTCTGAGGAGAGGCTCGTCTCCGAATACGTATGAAACACGTTAAGTCGACAGACGCAGAGCCATCCTCAACAAGAGAAGTCGCGGCATGCTCTGTGAAGTGTCACGGCGTGTACACATCAAGGAAGAACCGACATTTTCGACCGGACATCCGTACCCTCAGAAATATTATACCAGGTGAACACAAAGCCACATGATTTTCCATTAGTACTACGCCGTAGGCGCTCGCGGTTTTTACAGACAGGAACTCTTTCGTCTCACTCATTGCTCAGCACCTCTCTCTACTTCATTCTAGCTACGATTTCATCAGAAAGCACTGTTGCTCTCAGGGCATGTTGTCATGAAGGGATCATGCTCCCAATCACTTCTTGTTTCTTCTCCAGAAATACTTCGGGCTTGTCAGCAACGACACATAGTGCTGTCCTTGCCCTCCTGCCGGGAAGATGTCTTCACCATGAAATCGAGCTTTTAAAGAAGAGACTCCTTGTGCACTATGACGCTTCATCCCCTCCATCCTCCAGCTTCACGCCTTGTCGATTCCACGAAGTCAGCCTATGCTTAAGCGACCAACACGCACACACCGCCGACAGCCTTGATTTTCTGCTCCGCCTCACGAGAAAAGTAGCGGGCCTTGACGATGACGGGAATATCCGGCAGGGACCCTTTGCCCAAGACCTTGAAGAAGCCGGCCTTCACGCAGTCAATGACCGGTGCCTTGTCACCTGTGATCATGTTTGTTAGATTTTTTGGAATCGCACTCCCTGTTTCTGAAAGTAGCGGAGAAAACTGCGGCTGCATATCATGTGAACCACCGATGCTATAGTTGATCACCACATCTGGAGCTCTCCACAGAACAAAGAACTACCGGCTGAGCACTACAATTTTTGTAGGCTTCTACTCAGTGCAATTATGCTATGTTGGGATGTTGCCTACTACAATACCATCGGCTCTCCACTCACAGTAGAAAAATGCGAATCCCGCTACACTTAGACAGTATTACAAACGTTGCAGACACACACACTACAGTCTAAATCTAAAAGTGAGAGAAAACCTAAATCGTATCACGGTTTCTACCTTCCTTCTTCTTGTAGAAGTCGTAGGCCGACGGGGTGAGGAGGGACCACAGTTTCTCGACGTTCACCTTCGGGCAAACGTAAGCATTCTTGCGCCAGCAGAAGTGACGCATACCGACCTTACCGAGCGCACCAGGATGGTACTTGTCGACGTTGATTCGGTGGTGGTGCTGCATACCGGCGTTACCTGAGCGATTGTTTTGAAAAAAATGTACATATTATTCTGCACGGTAAAAGAAAAAACGCGCTTCGAAAATTTTCAAGCAACATCTGCATCGCTGTTGAGCTTTTCATGCTAATTTCTTGCGGCGCCACAACAGCAGGCGCTACTGGAAAATATATTCTGACTCGCTCTGTCCCTGGGCGCGCTTCGCGTATACCACATCATACCCCAACGTGGCAAAGTCGACTACGCATGTGAATAAAAATAAAAGATAAAATTAATTCAATAAGCTGATACCGTGACCACCCGGGTGCTTGCGAGCCTTTCCGATACGCCCATGACCGGCGGACACGTGGCCGCGCTTCCAACGGTTGGCTTTCAGGCGAGCGGTCATTTTGAATGTGTTGGGGGTGTGGAGTGGTCCGAGCAAGAGTCTTCGAGACTTCTAAAGAGTCTACTTCTGTAGTGTCCCTGGGAGGAAAAATGACAGAATGGACAAGATTGATTGTCAATAAGGAATTAAAAATTTAGATGAACCATTGCAGCCGCCAACATTTAAATAATTTCGAAGTGTTGAATGATCTAGTTCTAGAGGAGATCAAGACATCTCATTTTGGATCTTGTATTCACCGATCTTCGCGTGACTGTGATTTCATGTTGGGTTTAGAATTTAGGCGACAGAGAGCTTGAGAGCTGATATTTCAGAGAACTTGGTACTTTTGATTCATTTCAAGATCACACTGCCGATCACATACACTCTCATGGTCATGTTCATTCAAATGTCGATATAATTACACAGATCGAGAGCTGGCACAGTTGGGATACATGCGTCACACGATTCATGCGTGTCCTTTGCAGCTCCAGGGGGATCAGTTAGTACATCAGGATCTGTCGCAGTCGCAGTAGAGGACATGAAATAAAGCGTGCTTCTCTTACTAGCAGCCGTCTCTGAGAGTGTAGAATCTTTAGATGTCTGGAGTGATATTCTGATCCAGATCAATGAACTTCAGGGGCTGCATTACGAACTTCATCAGCTATTGAAAGCTGAGAACAAACATCGGAAAAGACCACATCTTCTGGATTGATTTGACCCTCGCGTTCCGATTAATATGCCCCTGTCGGTTTGGGCCGGTTGCTTCGCGGATGAAGTTTCGATATAGTTTCAGATTCTGCACAAGCGACCGAAAGACTGAATCATACTCCACCTCAACACCGAATAGCGGAGCATGTCTACCGAAGTGCAAAGCGAAACCTCCTTTTACCAACAGAACAAAAACTTTGAGTACGAAAGTCAAGAACGCACCGGAGTTTGAAGCGCTGCTTCTTAAATTCTGAACTGATCCGAGTGCAGCCTCGTTCGTACTGAGTCACGCTACTTTTACGCCAGTTTTGTACTCTCATCCCGAGCTTACCTCTGCCCGAAGCCTAGCGCGAACCGAACGGCGAGGCAACATGCGGATCTGAAAGTAAAGAACAACAACACTAGTGCATCACAGGATGCTGCAACCACCTCGACTCCGTCTTCAAAATCGCGACTTCCTTACTGTCTTGAAACCGAAACATCAATGAATCCCCTCTGATTTCGTCGAAGGAGCTAGATCGTACCTACTCCTGTGGTCTTCATCACAGTCATCATTTTTCTTGCAGTCTTTCGATGTTGACTCTTTGATATCGGACGACGCATAGAATGGGCTAGCTACACTTAGTGGTCGCACTAACATACAGTGAAAAATAATTTTAAGAATACGTTGCATCGCATTCTCGATATGAAAAAGAGTTGATTTTTGAACAGGTTGCATAAGGCGCCGGCAATTTCAATTTTTTTTGAAACAACTTGCAAAACCAAAACTTGGATATGATATTCGGTACGTGCTCTCGATGTGGCATCGGCATCCACCTGAGCAACAAGCTGAAGCTCTACGCTCGATTACTAAAACTCCTTCTCCTGCTTCGGCTTGTATAAAGAACAGGACAATATCAAACCTTGTGAACTCCAAACGGAAGGCATTGCGCGAAGATAGAATCAATTAGAGTCTGCTTCATGTTGCTATACAGGGATGCACGAAGTGCCGAGACGAGCGAGAGAGAGGACGAGTCCCAGAGTTTTAAAAAAGTCCTTCAGGTACGAAACTATCCGCCCGCCATGAAGACGGCTGGCTGTACGATGGTGCTAGGTGATGCTGGCTGTTCCGATCCTGACAGCCACTGAAGGTAAAGAACATCCCACGCAGCGACCAGCCTAAGCTACACAATGCTCCTCCCGACCACGAACCCGAAAACCGAGGAAAACCTAATACTCAAAGAAAGTACTTCTACTTACACGACAACTGAGAGCAAATTCATGCTCCGGGGTTTTGCAGCTTGAGCGGCACCCGGTGCCAAGAGGTGTTGTTGAGCCCGCGCGCATTCCAAATGCCATCAACGGTCTCGGGCTGCACGTTGTAGCTTGCGTCAATGGCTTTGCAGACGAGAACGGGCTGCTCTCCGTTTTTTGCCATTTGTTTCAGGGCGGCTGCGTCTTTCGCTAGTGGAAGATCAATCTCCCAAAATGTCCAAGCGTACGCACGATTGATGGGCTGCTCCGATCTGTTATTGTTTCAAGATGCAGCACGAATTCTCATTTTATCACAGTGCCCCCTCAACAGAGGCATGATCGCTACAAAATCTATATCTGCTACTACTTGACAGTACAGGGACTTCATCCACTTGCAGACTTTCTTCTCGCACTAGGACTAGCTACGAAACCCGAGCCGCCATGCAGGTCATGGAATACCACCTGTACCACGCTAGTGGTAAGCTCATTATTACATGTAAATGTATGTAAAGGAGAAGTACCCTTGTTTTAGCTCCGCAGTATGCCAGTTCGTCCCATTGTCACTGCTTACATCGACTCGCACGATTCCGTTTCCGCCTCCCGAGTACGCCCAGCCCCGAACCCTTACACACGGTTCCAATTTCTCGGAAAAGCGCACTCCATACGTTTCAGCGGTCGGCGGCAACCCGCCATCACCGGCACTTTCTGCTGCAGAGGCGCTACTGCTGTTGGAGTTGGCGCCAAAAAGAGATGACCAGAACGACAGGGCCCCGTCACCGCTCTTCCGATTGCTCCGGTCTGTTGCCTGTGCATTATCGGTTTCATCCACTTGCGCGCTGCAAGAGCGAAGCTCGAGGTCGACTAGTAGATACTTTCGCGGTTGTTCGGCAAGAACGACGATCACAAACTGGAGCAGAGCATCAATATGCAAACATGAATGAGATGAATTTCATTTTGTATGTAAAAAACCTCATGTGCAGCTGCTGCTACGCCACTAAAGCAAAGCAACCAGCAGCGGTAGCAAATACAAAAAAAGCCACGCGGTGTATCAGCTGAGAATGACATCTGACAAAGGATTCTAACTCAAGAATAAAACCTGCACATCCAAAGCGTCTCCGGTGGCAGGAAAGCAAATCACCGACTGGACAGGAACTTTCTGCATGGATGGAATTTTTTCGGGGTCCGCGTCTTTGAAATCTTTGAGACTGGGAGGAAACCCTTTGTACGCGATACCTTGTGAGCACAAAGATATGAGCACAGATTCGAAATAGGTAGGTAACTCCTCATCTGGGCCGAGGACGCGGGAGATCCTTAGCTCAAGAGGCACGAAGAGGACCACCACCAGATGCAGTTGCAGCGAAGAGGACCATCAGTCGCAACGAGTTCGTTGTTGTGTGGTCTATGCAGCATATTTTTCTTCCACTTGCACTTTCTATGTCTATTGTGCTACAACTCTAAATTCCGTTCCGAACGAATCACAGGGAGGACAGAGATCTTCCCACGTGTGATGTGCCCTTGGTCTTCATACTGCCCACATCTGCCTCCACCCGCTTGGACAACATGATGCTATTCACACTTCTGAGAATGATGACAGCATACGGTGTATAAACCTCAAATTAATATTTTACGACGAGCTCCGAAAGCGATACATGATAAACCAAGTTGTAGTAAGTACCTCTCTGCCAGGGGCCGTGGGCCTCCTCTGTGGAGGCTTCGATTTTGGTGACCCACTTGACGTGGCGCACGCCGACCTGCCCGGGCACCACCAGGCGCAATGGAAATCCGTGCTCGGCCGATAGGGGCTTGCCGTTCATGTCCCAGGCAAGAAGCGCCCCACCGTAGGGGTCCAGCGCGTGCTCGACTGGAATGGAGGCGCTCATGCCGTCCTTGGCGTGAAACACGATGTGCTTGATGTTCTGCTGCTCCACCGCATCCGGGTCGGCGATACCAATTTTGCGCAGCAGGTCACAGAGCCGAACCCCCGTGAACGCGCCGGTGGAGATGCCGCCCGTGCCCCAGGCAATTCCGCTGGTCTTTTCTTTGGCGTTCATGTGCGAGCGTCGATTTCCGATCGACAGAAAAAGTCCCATCTTCCCCATCCATTTTAATACTTCGCATAACAAACACAGAAAGATGACTTGGTGCTATTTCACGTGACAGACTGCATCGGGATGGGTCTTTTTCTGCGGATATTTCCACCACACTGCACGGTGACCGGGAGAGTGACGGACTTCATCCGCTTCAGAGCGTCCAGCGTCAGTGTCGCCTGCAGCCCCGCAGGCGTAGCAAGATACTATCCTGTTCAAAACAACGTCTACATGCCCACATTGAAATTGTCGCTCACGCCCTGCTGATAGATTGATAGCTAGTAAAACCAGCACGGTGCAGCTCCGCTAAAAGTCAACATCCACGACGTGGGAGAATGGAAAGTGGCGCTGTGGTCGACGTACAGTCGCATTTATAATTAGGTGATGTCCACGTCAAGAACAATGCGTGCCGAGGTTGGGCTTGGGTACTAGCAAAGTAGTTCCCACCTGAGTGCAGAAAAGATGGGTGAACATGAGTGCAGAAAAAATAAGTGATGACGTGGAGCGAACGTTTTTTGGAGAGGATAGTTGCAGCTGGTATGTTTTCTCCGAAAGATAGGCAACCGGGTGGTGGTGGCGCACGAACCAGAGGTGGTCGGGCGTCAGCCAGCTCTGCATCTGGAGGTGGCGCGGCAGCTCCGCGTTGCAGGCCTTCAGGTTGTGGTAAATGAGTCGCGGGTCGCTATCCTGTGTAAAAACATACCCATACCAGAGTCAAGATGGGAAATCTGCTAGACAAATCAGCCATATTTGGTTGCTTCGCACGACAAGTTTCCGGGCGTCTGTAGTATAGTGATGCTTAGCAAGGCAAGCCGCATGAGAAAGCCAATTTCTCATCCTGTTTACAGCATTACAAAAGACAAACCACGACTGGAAATGCCTCTGATGGGGATGCGCATTACAAATGTTCCTGTCATTGCGCATTTGCATTACAACTCTGGGGTGGGGACGTTTTTGCTGAGGATAGTCGCGGTTCTCCGGGTCACTCTCGTAGGGGTCGACGTCGTCGTACTCGATCTCGGGCTCGTCCGGGTGGATCTCGCCGATTTTGTACTTTTCTAGCAGCGTCAGCGCTTCGTTCGTGCGAAAGTGCTGCTGGTACACCTTCCAGTACGGATCCACCGCCTTCCCCGCAGCCTGCAGAACCTTGCCCGCGCCGCCCGGGTGGCTCGGCAGGTAATCGGTGATGTCGTAGACGCCATCGCCGTAGGTCACCCAGACCCGTTTCCCAATCGAATTGTGCTCCGCGATCTCCGCCCACTATCCACAGAAAAAAACCCATCCACATAAAATTTGTCATGCAGCACACGTATATTAAAGTCATGCTCATGTGTTTGTGGTCATGCAAAAAATGGATGATGATGATGATGATGATGTTACCCAGTAAAGGGTTTAAAAGAAAACTGTCCTAGTTGTTCGGCACTGCGGCAACTAGTGCTGCTTCTTAGGATGTGGAAGGGTTTTTTATTTCTGTGGATACCCACCGAAAGTATTTCACTTCCTCCGGCGCCGGGTCAGACTTCTTCCCCCCGCTGCCGTGCCGCTTTAGCGAGCTTGCCACCTGCTCACAGTATACGAGGCTGGCGCTAGTACCTGTCCGGGAGAATAGTAATGCAGCTTCGGCCATGTCTCTTGGGACGAGACGTTGCGGCAACACCGCAGGTGGACTTCTTGCTGTGGCGCTGCAGCCACGGTCTCTGCGTACCCTGCGAAGCGTTGTGCCACCGCCAGATCCTGCTAGCACCGACGGATTACCATTCAAAATTGTTGACCCAGAGACAACGTCTGCCGCTGAAAGGTCCGCGTTCGCGTTAGGACGAATGAACGACCTGTGCAGCTGGGGGTGCTGCCCGATGTTGTGATCCTCGCTTGGTTTTATCGAACCTACTCCGATTGGAATGCTGCTAGTATTTCCTCTTTCTCTTTCACCGAGACGACCGTCGGACTTATCGTATTATCCAGCCGTGCAAAAACGTTCGCAGCAGAAACCCGAAAGAAATTTCGCTTCGATGAAGACTAAGATTGGAGGCTCCTGGTCATGTTGATCGGCACAAAAATATACAAGAAAAATAAATGTCAACCCACTTGTACTTTCTCGACGTCGATTTGTTGCGCATGTTGCCAGCAGAGCAAGGCTTGTTCCAAACATCGGGAGCTTCAGCTTCTTTCAGCATCCGCAAGAACATGCTCAGACATATCTGCAAGGGGCCCTTCTCCTGCTGCACAATAAACAGACTAGCTTTACGAACTCTGCAGTGTGAACGTTTTTCGGCAGGATACATCAGCCGTCCACTTCATCTGCTCTTCGAAGTCATCAACATGGTAATCGCTGCTCCTGCGCCGCGTTGTGCCAGTAGACGAGGATGAAGCTGACGCGCGGCCGAGAAGGACCGGTAGGAAGCGGGAGCCACCCCCTGGAAGCATTGTGATAGATGAGCAAGACTAAGACAACTCTTAGGATTAAGTATAAATACGACTGAAGGCCAAAAAACCAAGCGAGGCTCACCTTCAAAAGATGTGAAAAGTAAAAAAGATGTGAAAGCGTTCTGGTTGAAATGTTCGTACACGGCTAAAAATGGGGGGGGTGCTCTACCCCCAATTTTTTTCGCATGCCGGAGCCGGTGTTTGCCGGACACACATACACAGCTGGGCACTGCTTCCCTCGGATCAAAAACTTTGAATGAGTGATCATCCCATTCGTTCCGTAGTCGTAGGCGTAGCTACAGGCTCTGCTCTCACGCTCCCTCTACGGCATGATTTTTGGCTCCCGCCACGCTCCTTCTTCCTTTTGTCTATTCAATGCTTCTTTTCGCTCCGGCAGTTCGGGACGACTGTGCGATCCATCCGTGCCCATTCTCCTGCCGCGCTCAGACGAATGCGCCAAATCATGATCATTCTTAAGAACTCGCGTCTTTTTTTTGTTGTCCAGGGAACACAACGGAACTAGCGCCCTTTTACAGCCAAAGCAGGCGCTCTCGCTGAAACATCAGCCGCCCGCCCTGAAGCAATGACTACAACCTTTTTTATAATTATTTTCGCTTCTGCTTCTGGTTCTGAGGTGGAGCATTAGCATTACAAACACATGAACATGAAATTTGCCGCGACCACAGCGACTCGCCTTGAGTTTTTTAGTGTACTAATTATCATGGCTGCAGAAGAAGAAGTGCTTCAGCCTTCAGGTTCAAAAGCAATAAAAGTACTTTGTTGACATTTGTACAAACTTTCCTAGAATAAACAAACAAGTATGAAACAAGTATGAATACAAAATATCAATGCGACTGAAATCGCGTACACCTACGTGAAAGGCGCGCCAATACTTAATTTGATTTTTACAAGAAGTAGTAGTAAAAGTGATATCTCCCACTATGGGGACAGAGTTGATAAAGCGCGACAGTTTACAAATCTTCCTCCTATGGGTTTTTCTTGGTAAAAGTTTCAATTTCTTGGTTGAAATAAATTGGTGTCTTGTTGCAAGCGTGTCAAAGTCAAGCGTCGTGCTCCTGGCGCGTAAGCGTATGCATATGTATATTCGAACTAAATCTACACTGGTCTTTCTCCTCACCTTACAGCCACAGCAGGGGTAGTAGACGTCGCTCCGCCGGGGTACGGGCGGGCAGCATCCTCCTCCTCATAGCCGCCAACATACTCGTTCTTCTCTTCCAAAACCGCGTACATACTGCCCAGCGTCAGGGCGCAAACGAGCCAGAAAGCGATCCAGCCACAACCTGCCGCGATACTTGGCAGGACCATGAAGAGCGGCACGTTCAGAATATTGTTGGTCCGATTACCCAGCATCTTCATCAGGTTATTGCCGAAACTGATCATGTTGTTTGATGAAAAAATCAGAGCGATTCTAGTGCCTCACATGCAGGACCAGTGCCAGCAACCGTCACACAGGATGAAACCATGTGCTAAACAATTACTCTGCCGCAACGTCTTCAACTTCAACACATAGTGCTAGAGCATCTACCTTGACATTGTACTTCAGAACGAGCAGGGGAGAAGTGTATGCACAGCTAGAGGAGCTACGACCACCGCTATGTTGCTGGTGCATGGGCTATGCTTATTCTCATTGCGTTTGCATCTTGATGTAGTTGATCTTCTTGGTACAAGACAAAACCTTCTCTTACATGCACTTGTATTAACGGCGTACCTGTTGCTCCAAGATTTGGCTTTGACTTTAACCTTCGGCGTGGTGCGAAGCATCAGGACTGCAATGGTGGGGTTGCAAACCGAGAAGTGTATGGAGGACCACAGCATCCAGAACACTGCCACGAGCAAGTAGCGCTGCAGAAAGGACAGGCCCGAATCGTTTCCCGGCACCCGCTCGAGACGGTGCAAGTTTTCTCCGTGGCCCAGAGGACCGCTCCAGTCTTTGTCACCAAGCATCACCGTGAGTAGTGCGAGGTCGCCGTGATCATTGCCCACCTCCCCGTCGTGTTGTTCAGCCACCTGGTTCACGGACCGGCTGACCACAAACACGGCAGCCGCTGCTCCGGCCTGCTGCAGCTCGCGAGCAACCTGCGCAAAAGTTCGTGGAGAGGCGAGACTGTGGAAACTCTGACCCGGTGCAAAAACCGCGGCGCCGTCCAGCGCCGGGCCCTTGAGGCTATCCGGCAGCTTGTGCTTCCCGAACAAGGTGCACGTTGTGGCCTGAGCATGAAACGTTAAGAAAGCGCATTCTCGGTAGTGCTTTGCACACAGCTGCGTGCACTTTTCGATCGAGTCTGTTTTTTGCTGCAGATGGGTCAACACCTCGAAATTCGCTCGATTTTTTTCGTCCACAAGGGGCAGGTTGTTTTCCGTTACTGGAGTGGCCAGCGCTAGATGCTTCGCCCACTCGTATGACACAATCTTGCCAGCGTACTGTGGCGCGCCGCCGTCCGAGCTGTAGGTCGCGTACTCAACAACTGCTGCGCCCTCAACGACGTTGACCTGTTGTTGCATATTGATTTTGAGTGAATTCCAGCTAGTGCTTTGGCCGCAGCTGCAATATTTGGACTTACACTCCTTATCAAAATGCGATAAAGGGGGCAATCCTTCTGATGGTACTACCGCCTGCAGGGGCAGAATCCTTATAGGCACAGCGCTACTAGAGTCATACGAGTAAAAAGAAAAAAGAAGACATGCTGGTACTGCGTCTGGCAGCAAGGATGCTCGATCGTTCCAGGGAATGAATGTAGACGTGTAGCTGAGAGATTTGTCACCGTTGACCTGCGTCCAACTGTGGTGCACGGAGAAAAATTCACTGCCGGCGAAGATGAGAAGGCAGACCAAACCCAGGAGGGGGTTGAGTACGAGCGTGAACCGCACGCCAAGCCGCTTGACAAGCTGCTGCATTTATGAGAGCGAACAACACGGCCTCGGCCCCCCAAATTGCTCACAAAACATTTGGCATGATGCACAACCACAAGGTAGAGCTCGAGCTTACTACTGGAAACTACTTGGCACCGCACACCAACAGACTCCTTGGGCTACTTACGTTTTGATATTTTTAGGTACTACATCTTCTCAACTGCTGATCTGCTTCGCGGCTCTGCATCTTTTTCATACTTTCTGCTCATGCAGACATTCTAAATGAGTAATGACCAACAAGTGGAGGGTGTGGAGAAGTTCTTGTGCGCTCTCGTAATGTGCACAGTGCGTTCACGACGGCGTTGAGAGCGCCAGCGACCAGGCCGCACGCGGTCATCAGAGTCAGCTTTTGGTCCTTCATGGCGGTGCAACTGGGCCCGGCGAGGGAGTCCCCGGCGTCCGGCGGGCAGGGGTAGATGCCTGCTAGCAGGACAGCCAGCTGGATGTCGATCATCTGTCGAATGGGCAGGTTGCTGTAGCTGACCAAGAACATATCACACAGAAAAACACACCCATTCCCATATTACCAGAAAAGAAAGTACTTACTTATAATAGGAGCTAAAGAGTTCTTGATAAGTTGGGGGAACTGAGAAGTCTGTTGTAATGCGAGGAGGCCCCGGAGACTGAGAGATGAGCTTTTCTGTGACGCAGAACTTCTACCCGTTTTGGTGATTAGATACGTGCCACAGGAGCGCGCCATGCTGCACAATCAAAATAAAGGCCCTTTCTGATGTGAAGCGACAGAATGCCACATCTTCAGAGCACGTTTTTGTTTTTCTGGAGTTTGATAAGTGTACACGTTTTCTGTGTGATAGAACAGCAGCAACACGTACCGATGGCTGACGATGAGCCAGAGGCCTTCGACGGAGTTGTAGAGTTGCTTCCGAATTGCCTGCAGCGCCGTGCTGGAGCCGACGGCCGCTGTTCCAGCTGCAGTAGAGCCGCTAATAGAGGATGTAGTTTTGGTGCCGCTGCCCGCACCTCCCGCTTTTTTGTACAGGTAGCTCTGCAGCAGCTCGACGCGCTCCGCGAGGGACAGGGGCTGCTGCCGCGTGGAGCCGGGATTCGACGTGGCAGCGGATTTGGTCGTATCCACGGCAATATGCACTGCAAATTGGTACTCTCGGTCTACTGGGAACAAGATGTGACGCGGTTTGATGTTGATGGAGTCCGTCGGTCACACAAAGACAAACATCCGCGGTCACGACGCATGAAGAATAGGAACAATTAGTAGCAAAGGATCGCGGGGCTACTTTGAGCGAATTGCTCATGCATAGTTCATCTAGCAGGCTGGTACAACATCGCAAAGTTGTAGTTATCGCAGAGCTTGTTACGGTCCTAGGCCGACATGGATCATCAACATGCACATGCTACACCTCCTCAGCAATCGCCATGCAAAAACCTTATGAATAACAATAATTGCTAAAAACTTATGCAGAAGCTTTCCGGAGGACGACCCTGAGTTCATATTTGCGATTGATAGTCAATGATCTCGGAGCCCGGTGGAGTGTCGACCCGGTTCAGTTCGCTGATCAGCGGCTGTTTCTCCTCCTCGTCCTCCGACACTTTGCCACTCGTCACGTTGCGTAGCGATGTGCCCGCGCCACTCGATGATCCCATCTGCAGATGATGCTGATCTTCTCGTGAGTCATTTAGAAGTACTCTGTTTGACGCAGCAGATCTTGCGGACGAGCAAAACTCACTGATGTGATCCACTTCCTCTTCCTCGTGGTCCACGACCCGTATGGTGAAGAAAGGCAAAGGAGCTGGTCGCACATCGACATATTCATCATCTTGAGTTGTAAGTAGGGTGAAACCTTTATTCGCTTTCCTCGTTCTTGATGGATAATAAAGATAGGTCATACGATAGCAGTACCTCAGCAGTGGGAGGTCTCATCCAGGTCTCTTAGTAGACACGCAAGAACTATACAGAACTTTTTATTATTTTTTTATGTTTATTTCGATTTCCGCAGCTATCGTAGCTCTACTACATAAATCAAGATGATCAATATGCGGATGCGCCCGCTTCCTTCTTTCTTCTAGGGGATAGCGCGAATGTTCGTCCGGTGAACAAGCTCGGAGGATGTAGCACTGGGGGGCTGCTGGTGCAGTCGGTATTCTTGCCCATGCCAAATGTGCTGCTGCTGCTGCTGCGTTGTATTCGCTTCTGTGGAAGAAGTAGTTCTCGCACTACTCGTCATCGTTGAATGAGCAGGATTATCAACACTAGTGAACGATGTGTTCATGTTGTAGTTCTTGCTTGACGACTTCCGCGCCAAATGACTCGGGACGGGAAAGGCCGGCGCGAGACCGCCTTTGCCGTCCGCATGACTGATCAGGTGGTCGTTACTGTTCGAGAATGTGGCTGGTGGTTGACTGCCCGCACCGGCACCTCGTCCGCCCCCACCTCCTCGTGTTGAGGTTGTAGCATTCGCGCTGTTCAGGAGACCTTGGATTCGGGCTTCTGCAGGAATGTCCGGGTCGTCCGCCTCCTCCTGGAGTTTGCATTGCTCGAGGGCGTCGTACGCGGGCACAGCCAACTCCGCGATGAGCATGGTGACCAAACTTATCACCACTGTGAGAACTACTGAGCCAGAGATGCTGTAGCCTTCTTCCCCGAGGTCGATCCGCATGAACCGCGAAATGCTCCCGCTGAACAGAAACATCATGATGCCAATCTGCTGCCAGAAATTCATGAAGGCGAAGCAGGCAACCGAGAAAGCCTTACTAGTCGCGCCCATGTACAGCTGGAGAAAAGACATAATCATGCCGTTCAAAATCACGGATCGTGTCTCCACCACGATGAACAAGGCGTAGACGACGAAGTGCCGGAATCCCTGCTGCCAAAACACGTCCGGGGCGCCCGCCTGCCGACTGGGGCCGCCTGCCGGAGCACCAGAGCTACTCGCTGCACCTGCTCCGCCTGTCAGATACCCACCGGCGGTGGTCAGGTACGCTGTGGCGCTGCCCAGAAGCCCGCCCGCGGTGAGCTGCTGCTGCGCAGCACCAGACGACGCGTCGTCCCAAGCTCGCACACCGTTTTTCCCGCCGTGAGCATCCAGAACCGCAACGTAAAGCGCAAGCAACAGAAGTACGATTGCGTAGCCGTAGCAGATGCGGTACACCAGCACCTGCGGGCGGACCAACGAGGTTAAAACATTGTACACCAGAATCATGGGGATGATCGACCAAATCGAATACTCGCGTGCGACCCGCTCCGCCTCGACCGACACATACTCCTGGAAGATTGGGGTTCGCAAAGCCGCCCCAAGCCACTGCGTCCCGGTCACTGTTTAGAAAATAAAAATCACAATCAAGTAGATTAACACATAACATCACTCTCACTGATAGAGGGAAAATAATCATCAACAAAAACAGGGCCCCAGCAGCAGCAATGAAGATTATTTTCGTTTTCTGCTTATGTGACAGAAATAAAATAGCAAAATTCTTGAACTTATCAAACTACTGCGGTCGTGGAGTCAGTACCGAGCAGAAACACGAAGGCGATGCGACGCAGGGCGGTCACTTTTTGCTCCTCCACAAAATGTATCAACTGCAAACATGTCTGGCTCTGGACCTGGAACAAAACTTTTGTTCCAGGGCACTTTTCCTTTTGTTACAAAAGGAAAAGTGCCCCAGATATTCACATTTGTGATGCTGCTTTTGTATCATGAACCACGCGCGCTGCAATGTCCGAGATCTATGCCCTATCATCACAAGTTTAAGTTTCTTGGTGAGGGCGTCTTAATGCCTTCTCATGATCCTGCATCAGTAGAATCAGAATAACTGACTTCTCTGCGCTGCAGGCGAAAGAAAAGCTGCCTGCTCACTTGTGCTTCCCATCCAGTAGTAAGTAGAGACTACAACTTTCATTTTTATTTTTCTTTGATCCAGAGAATGCATTTTCCCACGTCTTGACCTACATTCCAGATCCAGACCATATCATGTTTGAATTGCGTAAAGTGAATGGACCCGTCAGCATTACGGACGTTCAGCAGCCGGTCGCGCGCCATCCGCTGAATCAGCGGCCATGTCGCGAGGACAAGGGCCGCGAAACCCAGCAGTACCAGAAGCCATAGACCCGGCATTGATGCGGTGACGTGGTAGTTAATGTTAAAAATACCGCACGTACTACCACTAGACCACGCAGCCACAAATAATTATATCAGCGTCAATTGCCCTTGGTCCTACTGCCACAGCGAAAGTAGACCGGGGGATCGACGGATTTGTTGTACAGCACGGTTGACGACGTCGGTGCTCGCCAGAGTTATTTCCGCGGTGGCGTACACGCAGGACGTCAGTCTTCGCCGGAACCGCGAGAAGGAGGGGGAGGGCGGCCGGGTCGTGAGTGTAGTTTACTAGTATTGTGAAATAGAAATACACAACACCACGTGGAAGAACAAAAGAAACCAGCACAGACAGAGTGTAAGCGTAAGCCTAAGGTAAGCGAAAAAAATAAATCAATCCCTAGCTATCTGGCAGAAGAAACAAGCTTTAGTGTAAATTAAATTGAACGAAAGAGCGATCGAAATCTACTTGTATTTGGGAATTTGTAATGCGCATGCGGTACAATTCGAAGAGCTCCTGAGCCTGGAATATGCGGAACGACAATGATTTCGACGATTGACGACATTCTATATCCAACTAAAACTACATCATAACTAAAAATCAAAACCGAAAGCGCACGGAGTAATCGAAAACTTTTGTCAGAAGTGCTGCTAGGAGCGGCCCCACGAGCTAGTACTGTTCGCCGTCATCGTCGTACGATATGACAGCAGAAGATCGATGCGCGAACGATAAGTAAGGTGTACGAGCTGCATCTTGTTTACGAAGGACGTGGCGCCACTAGGACAAATTACACACAGCAACGTCATTCACGAGCACGAACCGAAACACGATTTTCTTGTGTTTCTCTCAGAAGGACCGACGTGTTCTGAGATGAAAGGTCCGACCAAAAATGCAGCAAAGCCGATATCTAGGTTGGTTGTCGTCACAACCGACAAAAAATTCGCACCCGTCGCGGTGACACATCAAGCCGATATCAATTCGTTGAGAATGCACGCACGACCCGAAAAATAAATGGAGCAGAAGTAGAAGAGCAATTGATTTGTAATTCTTGTACGAACCGCTTCTGAACTACCGAGACCGATCACCAAGCACGGATGTTCAGTTAGTTTATTTTGATCAATCCACACAGGAAAAGCAGGCACTGGCAGCGCAAGAACAGAGTTTATCGTTATGGCGAATAATCAATCATGTGGGAGCGCGTCAAGCGCTATGTCGGCACGCATGTGCGCGTCGGCAGCCGCACGCATGTTGCGAATGCTTTGGTAATGTCGGACGTGGAGCAGCACTATCCGGCGCGAGTGCGAAGTTTCTGGAGGAGCACAAGGTGCAGCAAGTAGTACAGCAACCTCCTACTTAGTTGCGTAACTTCTACCTGTTGCTGTTGATATCCTTCATATGGAGCTCTCTGCCGAAATCGGCAAAAGAGGGACACATCACGCTATGACGAGGACTTTAGATCATTAATTTGCCCTTGTTATAACTTTCAATTTCAATTACACTGCGTACGCCGCGGAGCAGCTGCGGGAGTCAGCCTCTCGTTCTTGCTCGTGATCCAACAAGAAGAACCAGTACCAGATAATCAATAACATTAAGACTGGTCGTATCGGTCTGAAGGGGCTTCCCAAGCTTAACAAGCACGGAACGACGAGCATCCACTGCCGCTGCGGCTGCGCCTTTGTTTTGCGAAATAAATAAAGCGTAGTACTAGACCACGCTGGGACGCACCACAGCGATGCTTGGCAACTCAATTCTCCCCGCCTGACGCACTTGATGCATGTGAAGATCTCATCTGCATGGTGCATTTCTCATTATTTTTGCACTCGTTGCAGAACTGCTCCCAGTGGCGCTGGATAGAATTCGTGACGGCCTTGCTTCTCCTTGCCGCAGCATCGTAGCCGCGGAAGAAGAACCAGGAGCTTCCTTCTTCAGTAGAGCCCATCCGACCATGTCGTGTAGGAAATACCGATGTGCATATGGTGACGTCGGCAGAAGTTGCGAAGAGGTTATTGCGCAGCTGCGAGATAATTCTGGCGGACCACATCCACCAGCAGTCTTCGCTGTAGTTCCATCTGCGACCACTTCTGCGGCGGGGGCTTCAGCATCTTCATCAGGAAGGTCAGCTCTGACAAGCTATCAAAAAGAAAAACTCCCCCTCCCCATATCGAAAACGAGATTTGTGATGCAGTATCTGAGTACACAAATCGCATTTGTCTTGCTGGAGAGGACTGCAGACCCATATCAAGCCTGAGTAGAGAGGCTTTGACTTAGGCGCTTAGCATGAAAAGCGTCCGTGGTGTTGGCTCAACAGCATGACAAACCGGCTCCATAATGGGACGGAAGCTGCTGCCCTTGTCTTCTTGCAGCACAAATGTGATTTGTGACCTCAAATCAGCAACACAAATTTTCGAAAACCTACCTCTTCAATATGGGGAGGGGGGATTTTTCCTTGCGATACAAGCTCCGGATGAAAGCACGTGCCCAGAACGTGTCCTGCTCGCACGGCCTATGAAAGCCTCAGGTTGGAAATCCTCAAAGTGAAAATAATTTGTGTTTGTGATGCAAAAAAACGACTCCAGTTGGAGCACCGTTTCTAGCCGGCGCATGACAAATTTTCCGGGCACTCAAAGCGTGTCTGTCATGCTAGTTAGGCAAAGGGGTGCCCTTCTCTCATGCTAATCAGCAGCCCAATTCTGAACCCGTAGAAGCACAATAGTCGGCCTCCATTGCGTTCTCTGCAATACAGTGTTTTTGGTGTCGCATTTCATGCATCACAAATTATTTCCACGTTGAGGATTTCCATTCTGACGGTGTCATACGGCCACGATGAGGTTTTCCTCGGGGCGCGCCGCCGCCCCCCTCGGTATACTCTGGCTGGAGCTCCTATGGATGTGTCAGGATCGAAATCGACAAAATCGAAAAATTTGTGATGCATAAAATGTAGGGCACTCAAAGGCTGTATTGAGGAGCAGGCAAATGGGGCCGATTGTAAGCCTGTTGAGGGGTATGCAATGTGCTGCCAGAGTAGCACGACAGGAGCAGTCTCCTTTGCCCAAACAGCATGACAGACTGGATTGGGGCGCTCCCGAAATTTGTCATGCGCCACTTGGATTCTGAGGCTCGCTCCAACTGACATCAATTCTGTGCATTGCAAATTTTTCGATTTTGTCAATTTCGATTCTGACACTTCCATAGCTCCTCGACGAGGACCACGACTTGGACTTACCACGACCGCCCGAACCGGACGGAGAACTTCGTGGCGGCTGAATCGTTGCAAGAACTTGCACTTCCACTTGTGTCCTGGAGGTCGTCCTCGTCCTGCTTCTGGACGCATCTTCCAGCGCGATTCGCTGAGGACCATCGTGTCCTTTGTCTTTTTCGCTCAACGTCGTTTGTAGTGCCACACTTCCACGAGTGGTTGTAGATGTAGAAGGAGGAGCTACACTAGAAGCAGGGCTCAGATTTTTATCGTCCACGCCATGATCGTCCCCGTCGTCCAGTATCTTTTCTATCACAGGCGCGCGGATGAATATCGCGTCTTGACCTCGGAACGCCGGGTGAGTGTCTGTCGTCCCGAAGCGCACAGAGAAAGAATCCACCTGGCGCCCGAAGTAGTTCCGTCGAACCCGGACTGGGAGTCCGCCGAGGGACGCTCCATACTTTTTCAATCCGAAAAGCGACCTTGGAGCGGATTCAGTTCTTGCGGCCACGTCGTGGTCGGCGTCTGAACTACAAGTAGAAGCAGGCTGTACATCAACCAATGTCGGGATTGCTAGTACGCCTGGACGTCGGCTCGTCGATAGAGCGGTGAAGTTCAAGTTGTGGTCGTCAGAATTATGCTCCGTACTAGCCTGTACAGCCTCATCTTGCGCTTCCAGATCTCCAGTAGAACTCAGGTGCTCTTGTACCGGGTTGGTCTTGTCGCCCCCAACCTTCCACCACCGCCTGCCCTCTTCTTCTTGCGCCTTTTCGTCAAAAAGAACAGGATGATTACCATTTTCGTCAGGAGGTGAAACTTCTAGTTCTACCCCACCGCCCTCTCGCGGTTCTGTAACCTGCTCAGCCAACAAAATGCAGCCCGCACACGTGCCCCAGACAGGTCGGCGCTTCTGGTGAATGTAGTGAAGCAGGTCCGCACGCAATGCCGCGCCTATGATAGTCATTGCGGTGGATTCCCCACCGGGAAGAATTAACCCGTCGATCAAACGACTCTCACTCCGGCGAAGGGAAGCTCTAGTTCTTGGCAGGGCGGAGTGGTCATGTTCTTGTATGCTGCTCGAGCGTGGTCGCGGTACCGTTGCCGACAAAGATGGGCGTGATCGTCGTCCAATAAATTCATCATAAGAAGTAGATGGACCTCTACTGTCTAGTCGTCCTACCTGGCTGCTCTTGGCGCCTTCGGAAAACTGCACCCCGTCTGCGTCTTCTGAGCACAAAGATGTTGGTGAGCGCAGCCGAGCTCTTTCTGCCTCCTGATTCTCTGCATGCGTCGCATTTTGCGTTTTTATTTCTCCTCTGCCTCGATCTTCCACATCGGTTGCGACGATGCGGCGACTTGATGCGCTTCGCGGCGGGAATACTTCTACCCGATGTTTCTTCTTGTCCTCCTCAAGCATGGCTACCGCCCCATGCTGATCTAAAACGTCCTCGCAGTGGCGCCTGCGCTTCAGAAGATGCCCATTGCAGCTGCTCTGTTCTCCTTCATCATGTTGCTGCTCAACGCAACTTTGCTTCTGCCACAGCTTCTGCTCTTCCGCCGACGTAGAGAGTGCGTCAGCCATGTGGAGGTTGTCTGCCGTTTCTCTCTCGAAAAGCTTCCGAAGTTTTGGGTTTTTTTCAAGCATGCGTGTGTAGTGGGCCAGCTTCGCCTCTGATATGTCAGACGACCGATTCACGGCTTGTGGACTAGCCGGAAGGACCCCGTCTCCTTTGTTTCCACGAAAATTGCCAATCATTGACAACGTGTCACCTCCACGTGCCACGCTTGCAGCTACAGTTGTATCCGAGGTAGCAACAACAGCGTCAGCAAAATCATCAGTCCCTCCATCCGTTTCGAGGACAACATTTCCATCTACTCGAGTGCGACCTCCTGCATCCTCCTCTGTGCGCACGTAAAGATCTGCACTCGTTTTGACCAGGCGTATGTCGAATGGCCCGAAGTCAGCAAAGCAAGCGCGCAGCTTTTCTACATGTTCAGCGAAGCCAATGGCAGTGTCAGGGGGGAAATCGTATGAAATTCGACGCAGATCAAGAATACCCGCATTACATATTCTTGCTGAGTTTTGTTTTTCTACTTAAGTATCTTATTGAGTCGCGGAAGTCGAATTGGTTGATTTTGGAGCAGTCGCAGCTTGCTACCTCCTCGTCGCTTTCCCCTGCTCAATTAGCATGGGAAACAACGGGGGCCGCTTGTGGAGGGGCGGGCGGTTAGGGTCAAGCTCAACAAAGACAGAGAATCGCTGCTGACCAGCAAAACGGCAGCACAGCAGAGTGCTGACAGCAGCAGGAGCTGAGTGACAGACAATTCACTCTATCGTGGTGGGGAAAATAAGGAAATTCAAATTTATCATTTGCCATGCAACTTCTACGCTGAGACATCATTACTAGGCAAGGACGCAAGAACTGAGTTACGGATCAAAAGGCTTCCGTTCCGTTGATATCCCAACTGACACTCCCATAAAGCCGCCCTGCACCGCAAGGACGCCAATGACGCCGCGGCTCTGGATTCCGGAAGCTGGTGACGAGGAAGGTCGTGACTTTCTGTCGCTTGTCATGACACTTACCACGAAGGGCCCGCTCTCCTCTTCCCGTTGGACTGCCATGCTCGTCTCCATGCAGTCGGTACGCACGACACGGCGGACTGGTTCGGATATTTTATTTTGAAAGTAGTCTTTTGACTGAATTGTAGTGCAACCGACTGTATCCTGTGCAAAAGTATCGCACTCGTATAAATCCGCTACTGGCATGAATATAACTTCTCACCAACTTCCCAACAACTTATGATCAACTTCTTCCCAACCTTTTCACCAACTTCCCAGCTGTTGAGAAGTTGGCGTAGACCGCTTGCCGCGGTTGTTCCGACGCTTGACGCAGAGTTGAAATCCACGCGAAGCTCCTGACAGGCTTCCGGCTAGGACGTCTCAGAAGGAATATCCCGGGCCTCGATTCGTGGCCGCACGTAAAAAGCACGCCGACGCCGCATTTTGCGGCAAGCGCGGCGCGTTACATCAATTAATGCACAAAGCAATAACTCACTTCTCAACAACATCTCTACGCACTTCATCTTACCAGCTTCGCGACGAACATTCCGGCGCATTCTGCGGCAAGCTTTGAGCTTTTGGAGGCGTCATGCTAATTCTTGCATGACGCCTCCAAAAGCTTAAAGCTTGCTGCGAAGTGCGTCGGGAAGTTCGTCGCGAAGCTGTTGAGAAGTGCGTGGAGAAGTTGTTGAGAAGTGAGCTATTGATTTGCGCATTACTTGATGTAGGGCGCACGCAAACTCGCGTTTTTTTGTGAAAACAAATAAAACGCAGACAATATATCAATTGATTAGCTGAGTAATTAGCTGCTCAGCTAATCAATTAATTAATCAGCGCCAGGCGAGAATGGCCGGCGTTCAAAGCTTGCCCGCCCAAGCCGCGCGCAGCTCCACATCGCCGAGGGAAGCTGTCTTCCGCTTCCGGCGATTCTTTCTTTGATGGCTGCACGCAGGACAGATGCGCGCGCGCAGAAATCACGGTCGCGCGGCCTGCCGCCTCTTGTATACGGCTTTGCGCGTGGTTCCGTCGTGCTAACTGATGAAACTGCACTGCAGATAAACGGACAGAACAAGACTGCGGTCTTCTTTCCATTTATCTGCAGCGCTGTTCCTTCCAGCTCTTGCAGCTGCAGTGGCAACTGCAAGCAGCGAGCACGATATAACTCGCAGCGACGGAGTGACGCGACGCGTCGCTTGGTCGAGGCGAGAACGACGCCAGCATGTCGCGGCGCGACGCCACTTCTCACCGAAGTTGGTGCGGAAGTCGGTGAGAAGTGGCGCGCGCCACTTCTCACCGACTTCCGCACCAACTTCGCAACCAACTTCGCAACCGACTTCTCACCGACTTGTCCGTCAGATTCTGCATAGAAATTTTAGCGGATTTATACGAGTACGATACTTTTGCACAGGATAGACTGGGCGGTGCTTCTTATCTGTTCTGAAAATGAGTAGAAACGAAGTTCCAACTCGTAAGGGAAGCTCACTGCTTAGCAAAGAAAGTAGAAGCAAGTAGTACAAATAGCGCCATCAACTACATGATCAAAAAAATACAACTACAAGGACATTAGATTGGATGGAAGGCTTAAAGGTATGCGAGCCGTTTCCGGATCCGGGGTTGAGAACTGCATATTTTGTTCGAAACGAACCAATGAAATAAAAAAGAGACAGAAGCTACTGCGTGCTCATCTTAAGCTTAACTACGGATCAAACAAGGTAACGGGCTCGTTCGACATGATATGTGCATTCGCATGTTTCCGATACCGATACACACAATGAGATGAAGGCTACTACATCAGTGTAGTGTCAGCTCCTGCCTGGACAGCACGTGGAAAACAAATAACCGATCATCACCACAAGTAGAATCGTATTCACATAGGTGGCCAATTCAAATATTGGATCTGCTCTCTACTTTTTGGTGACCAATTCAAATATTGGATCTGCTCTCTACTTTTTGAAAGATCCAAATCGTACCAGCTTTGCTTTCGGAATCGAAACTTAGTAGACGATAGCGATGGTCATGATCGTGAAATAACATACCCCCACTGTGACGCTGTGGTTGCTGCCGCTGCGCTTGGAAAAGAACAAAAAGAGTTTATCCTCTGCATGAGCGCTGTGCGTGCCTAATAGGGCGGAAACCGAAACCGGAGGAGCCAACACAAATCTCAAGGAGGACTGTGTTCCTGGCTATAGAAGCTCAAAAAGATTTGGATTGTACTAGTCACGTCTCTTCTACTTCTCGATCTTCCTAGCCTTCGCCTTGATGTTATGTAGTGGGGGAGTGAATAGTGACGATTCCGGATGATTCTGCAGTTCCACTCTGGCTGTGGGCATCGTGCCACAGCCTCTGCCTCTATTCGTGAGAGTGAAAAATTTGACCTCGATGATCAGCTTCCACATCTTTACGAGAAGTATTCGTTCTTTGCCACTGCGGCTCAGCAAGTTGCTTAGTTAGGTGTTGTATTATTTTCAAGCATCTGTACTACAGATATTAGAGCATACGAAAGCTTGACGCTGCACCTGCAGGCACCTTCTTTATTTGCGGCTACTGTTTGATGTCTAAGTGCATGCACCTGGACCTGGCTTCGCTGTGGTAGATCCTCAGATCAGTAAAGCGGCCTACTTGTGTCTCAGTACTTTCCATCCGCCACGTAAGACATCGATACACAGGATCGGTCCGACGGGTGCCTGCAGTCGCTGCTTGCAGAGCAGTCTCACCTGTGAGCAAACCTCTTTCGTCGAGACTATTTGGCGTTACTGTTAGAAGCTGAAGAAGTAGCCAAGGTAGTAGAGCCTTGGAGTTTATGTCTAGTTAGGCTGGCTTCTGAGTCATGCTTCGGGCGGAATATTAGTAGCCACTTGCACTGACTGTAACGCTAGAAATAACCAAGGAGATTGCTGTTCTGTGAAAATGTGAATGTCTCTTCTTGATATTAAAAGACAATCTTCATCCGTACAATTGCTCATGGGTGGTTGTATGGCGATGCTGCGCTGCCTGTGCCTAAGAACTCGTGAAGCACCGCGTTACTAGCTAGGACCACATAGCGCTAGCGACGCCCATGGTTGTTGAGGTCGGTGTCGCCACCTTCGTTCATCTTCCTTGTCATTTTTTACCCGCATGCGCACTCTAGGGCCGAACGATGTGGAATTCGATCTATGTCGATCTGTGCGTGCTAGCTGTGTTTTCGGGTGTGCCACGCCTATTACTGCTGGTGCCGATTTGCAAGAACAGATAGACCTTCCGGGGGACTGGCACACGCCTACAACGTAGACAACAAATCAGACGTTGACTACGTTGTACTCTGTGTCAGTTAACAACTAAAAAACTTAAATCTTCGTGATGGGGTGGTTCCTTTCAAAAAAAAAAAAATAGAGCACGGAGCGAGTCCTTGTGGCCAGTTGTATCACCAATTTTTCATCTTGTCGATTTTCCTGTTTAGAGGAAGATTGCTGGCAAGGCGCTGACGCTGCTGCGAGTGTCACAATGCGCGAGCACACTAGGAAGTGGTAGCAATTTTACTTCGGGGAATGATAATTTCGTCGGAGTAGAGGTTCTTTATTCCTTCGTGGCATTCATAAATTCAATACGCTTACCTTATTTTCTTGGCCCTGATATAGTATTAGTATGAAATGAAAAATGGGCTTGAGCTTGATTATCGGTATACTTGTTAAGAAATAATCTGAGCTGTCCTTTGTGAGTATATACGTTTATAAAATACTTGGTGTTATGAAATAGTTAAGGGTAAAAAAGAAAAAAGAAGTGGCGCAGAGCTCTTTTCGCGCACCGTTAAGAAGATTGAAGCTGCAACATCTACATCTGATGCATCATCAAGCACGACGTCATGATGACGCTTCAGCTATTTCTTTGTCGTAGATGTTGAGTAGAGATGAAGGTCGTGACGCGTTGGCCTCAACTGGAGGATTCCGAACAGAAGAATTATGCTGAAGAGATCCCCTCTAGCTCTAGGAGATCTTCGTCTTCTAGCTAATCGTTTGTTCTACAAGCAGGCTCCTGGGGCGCTCTATCATGGCGTCGGTCATCCCCCAACTTGTTGTATCTTCATCTCTGAGTGCGGAAAAAAGTCGGGCAGTGACTGGTGTCAGCACCATCTTCCATCTTTTTATCTTCAGCAAGCTTTTTACTGTTGGGCGCCGGCACCGCTGGCCTGGTTCTGCGTGTCTCCTGGCGTTTGTCCATTGTTTTGCTGCTGCGTCCGGTAATTCAAAACGGTCCAGTCGAAAATGAAATCGTACTGAATCTGCTCCCGGCAAAAGAGATCTGGGTTTTGTGATTGAGGAGTTGAATTATGATGCAATACTGATTGGACGGGGATAAACAGTGGGAGAGAAGTACAACAATAAGCATAGCGAAGTAAACTAAAACCTAAACTAACATCCGTTGCTGTGGTTCAGGCTAGGTTTGCGATGATGCCACAATAAATTATCCCTCGGATTAGGATGTGAGACACAAAAAAACGGCAAGCACACCGACAACACGCACTGCATGAAAGTCTTGACTTTTGCAACTCCATGTTGTATACTTACCTTTCATCAATCGCCGCAGGTAGGCATAGTCTGGTCGATCTTCGAAGCGGAGTCCGCGGCAGTAGCCGAGGTAGGTAATGAACTCCGACGGGAAGTGCTTGCACAGCGTCTCGATTGGTGTTGCCATTTTTTTCTCCATAATCTTTTCGTACTTTTCTTTCTTCCCTACAGCACGCAGCCCTGCGCGAATGTTTTGAGTTTTTTTGTTCATGCCTACTGCTCAATGAATCGTGACTTCTGGTGTAGTTCATCAACTAATACGTTTTTCTTCGTCCATTCGTGCTTTCCATTTGCGAGGACGAGGAGTGCGAGAAAAATCATCGATGGCCAGGTACCGAGAGTGAGCCCAGCAGCCAGAACGGTATAGCTACAAAGTCATAGATCTAGATCAAGGGCAAGCAGAAGCTGCACGAGGACCACGATCCACCCTGTTGTCATGTGTCAAAAAATAGAGGCAACAAACTTCCTGGAAAACTTTCTGTACCTTGCCACGGTAGGCTCCCTCGGTTGAAGTACATCAGCACGTATCCAACAGCCTCTAAGTCATCTCGTCGTGATTGTTCGATGCCCAAGTGTGTATTGATCGAAGCGTATCGTGCCGTTCCGGTCAGGTTTTTGTTTTCTCTGTAGGGGATGTGCTGCTGGCTCTTTGGGTCTCGGTACTTTTTTGCGAGTCCAAAGTCGATGATGTGCACCATGTTTGCTTTTTTACCTGTCGTTTGAAATCGAATTGGCGTTATTCGTTTGCTGTCACACACTTGCAAACTCGGCCTCACATTTACAATGTAAAAGGTGTCGTGACTCGTTCAGCCGGACCAGGTACCAAAACAAAATGCAAATGGGTAGAAGAAAACCAAACAAAGTATGTCCAAGTAGCGATAGCAGTACCCAATCCGATAAGAAAGTTGTCCGGCTTGATATCACGGTGCAGAAAGTTCTTCGTGTGCATGTACTCTACCCGATTGATCATCTGGTCCGCAAGCATTACCTACAGTTTTCGTCCGTTTTTATCTACTTGCTCCGCTTTATTGAAAAAGGTCTGCCTTCCACAACTCCGCACGGCGTGCACTTAAGCTCCTTGAGGAGCTGTGCTGTCACTGTCTACATGTCTACTACTGCTTATGGATGCATACAAAATAATAGCCGTCGTGTGTATAGGAGCATTCTCATTCACACAGAGAGGCAAATAGGTATGCGGTGGCGACACGAGAAGCAGATACCAGTGACACGAGATCGAGGCGAGGTCGTCCATCTTGAAAAAAATCAGCTACTTTCTTACCACTGTTTTCAGCGAGAACTTCCGCCCACAGAAGGAAAACAAATCTTCCAAGCTGGGCCCTAGCAGGTCGATCACCATCACATTGTAATCGCCTTCCACGCCGTACCTGAAGTTGAATGAAGTGCAAGTAGGTGTTGAAGTATCACCTTTCCTGTGAGCGATATGCAGCTATGCATCATCGAGATCGACATCGAGTTCGTCGTCGAGGCGATAAAATTATAACTTTATCAAAAAGACGAGAAAAAAATCACGCCACCTCTTGGCCGTCTATTCGTATTTTTCTGACTATTTGTTGCATATAGGCAACACGTCGATGGCGTGGTCATTGTTGTTTCTATTTGTTTTTGTTGTCCCTACCTCAACGCGAAGTAAATAACTTGTACCACGCATCATGCATCAGCAACATCATGACAATAATCAAACAACAGGCTCATCATGCACGAGCACGAGCAGTTGCTTTCTGAAAGATTCGAATACCAGTGCAAGTTTGGTATGCCGACGCCGCCGGACATAATTTTGTACAACTTGCTTTCGTACAGAAGCTGTGGGTGCCGCGACTTGATGCTTTCCAACTTGATAGCAACTTCCTCGCCCGTTTGGATGTCTGCCCCAAGGTAAATGTCTCCGAAACTCCCGGAGCCAATTTTGTGCCGCAGTCTGTACTTGTTACCTGTTGACGTGGAATACACAAAAATCATGGTTTTTATTTTTTTGTTGCGCAAAGAACGAAGCTCATGGCATGGCGAGGCACACGAATCGTGTGAGAGGCATACTCGTTTTCATCCGGATCTCGATATCATGAGTTCTACGACCCGCACTTCTAAAACAAAGACACCAGCCAGGACGTCCATGTCATCTTCATGCTGATCATTCTCCTGATAAATATTTCTCGTAGCAATCCACCATCTAGCATCGTGTAGTTTATTTTCACTGCGCACCAAGCAAGTATGAAAATGTACCAACGCGGAGCTCCATGTTCATATTTTCCCGGCCGGAGCCCGAAGACCGGTAATTCGACGAGTCGTTCATGTTGATGTTCTTCGTAGAAACCACGAATGCTTTTTGTATTCCTCAACACTCACACCGTTGTCGTATGGACGTAACCAAATATGGCTCCTTCTTGCCCAAATGTTGAAGTTGTGAAGTTGATAATAATCAAATATTGAATGTGAATTTATGTTTAACTCGGAAGCTGCTGGACCTTCAGCCTGAACCTTAATCAATGTGCTTATCTTATGACCAGGCGAAAAAAGAAAGCGCTGCAGTGCTCCTCCGACAGCGCACGTTATAAATGTGTAATGGCTTCTCCGCGCTCACGAACGGCCGCGCCAGTTGTAAACTACAAGAAGCGCACCTTCCTAAGTCTAACTCGTTTGTTAGAAATACTAATATAGCACTGCGGCTTTCTTTTGTCGTCGTTTTGGTATTTTCGCAGGTTATAAATAAGCCGTAGCAGTTCTACAGTTTTTCACCTCTTTTTCCGGTCTCACGTGGTAACGGAGTAGATTTACTTATGTCACACACCAGGTCTGACAGCTGCGAAAGGACAAGAAGAGGACCTCTCCTTGTGTTCTTGTGTTTTAGGCTGATCTAGCTTGTTGTCCGTTTGTTTTCTTTGATGTTGCCCTCTGTTTCGACAACTGACAGTTGTCGAAAAAAAACTACCGCTCCACTATTTACACACCGTGGGCTCTCGATATATCGAAGTGTCGTGTTGTGGAACGTTATCAAAAAGGGTCGCTTTTGAAATTGAACTTAAACAAAATAGAGAGCGCGGGAAGATATTAAAGAAGCATAAAATAGAAGTGAAAAATGACACGTCGCAGGGGTGAAAGAACGACTCGAGATCGAAAAATAGGCTACCGAGAGAGATGTTGAATGAGGTGACTTAACTGCGGAATCCGCTGTGATGCAGTCTACTGGGTTATATATTTGCGTCGGAAAAATGATGGAGAGGGGTGAGATTTTTTATGATTCTACGCTCTTGTTTGTTCGATTTCTTCGATAAAAAAATGGGTGTTATTAGAAAAGTAAAAGGCCCAGCGTCGAAATACCAAAATATTCTTACGGTCTAATGATTAGTCCTCTTATTTGGCAATAACAACTAATCAGTACACAGCTTCGGAGTTCCAGCGTAGTCATCAAAGACATTCACGCGCTAGTTGTATTTTGGTTCCTGCAAAACAAAGAAGAAGAACATTGCTTTCATAGGAGATAGCCGACTGGTGACTCCCTCAGCTTGGGACGGATCTGATTTTACTTACGATAGGAATAGACCCAAAAATCTTCCCAACAGCTATACAATATTTTATGCAGACGGAGGGCTCAACTTTTTGTTCGTTTTTTTTTTTTCTTGCGCTCGTGGTCGTCAGAACCCAGAAAGGAGCAACTACATTTAGATTTATTTGACCAGACATGCTACTAATTTACAGATCCTCGTCGATGCCGGTCCCTGCGCGACTCAGAATCCATTTCGATCTACTGGCCAGACTGCGTATTTTTTGTGGCATATAGATACAGAGAAATAAGACTCCAACACATGGGGTCGATATCGAATTTTTATGATCTTCCTCTTTGATTTTCATCCGAGGAGTGTGATCCGCTGGCTACTTACCTCTTGCAGGAGAGAAGTCCGACGCTGCTCATTGTCATTCTTTCAAGCTCAGCTCGTGCGTCCACCTGCTTGCTAACTTTGATCCTGTTCTTGATCCAACTACTCAAAAGGTATTTTGGTTTTCGTTTTGCCTCAGCGATACAACCGCGCATTCTCATGCTAAAGAAAGAAGAACGACGGTAAGTATACTTTCCAGCAGGAAACTGTAACCACTTCACATTGATTTTCAAAACAGTGATGGACTGAGTTTGTTGCAGTCGGCAACGTGCGTCTTTAATCTGCGCGGCAACCAATCGACTCTAGGAATCGATCAGTAGGGCTAGGGTTCTCTTACAAGCATAATAGAAAAGCAATTTTTTCTATTCGTTTTAGCCGAGCAAATCAAGTAGATCTTCTTCTTCGGCATTCCGAGGAACCGGGCCAGCACTCCCGGCAGCACCTTGCTCGTCGAGGTCTCTACGCACACTATCCAGCGCTGTTTTGTGCTCGGCATTTGCTTGCTTGAGCACAATGGGTTTCGCACGCTCCTTCGGCGAGTCGCCTTGCCGCATTAAAACTGAAGTTGTAAATAATTTGCGTGCGATTCGTGTTTCCCTTCATCATGAAGCGAGGTGGTACACTAACTAGATGACCATCATGGGAGGGAGACAAAACAAAGGAGCGAAGGGCGGCTGCAAGATGCAGCTGAGGCCGAGGGAATCCACACGAACAGCTGGGGGAGCTCCTGCCTGGTGCCTCAGAGGACCAGAAGAGATCCTTTACCTTGCTTGCAAAGGAAAAGATTCTTGGCTCCCACTCCCACTCCTACTTCATCCAGACGAAAATCGAACTAGTTGCTAGATGGACAAGATGATGACGTTGGCCTTTGTGCCATTTGACGAACATCAACATGGAAGTGGAAAAAGTGAAAAAATAAATGCGCCTCGGTGATACCGACATTCTCCGTATCGAACATGCGGTCGCCTTGAAAGAGATTATTGAAGTGAAATGTATCTGAGTCGTCCGCTGGCTTTGATGGCCCGAGCACGGCCGCTAGGTTGTTTAGCTGATCAACTGCGTTCCGTTTGGCAGTGCGTGGCGATACCATTCCGGAGGACCGCCCAAGATGCTGGCTCTCACTTCCGGAGGATCTTGCACCCGCAGAGTTGTAACCTGAAGAAAAACACAAACAATAATAAAATCAAGGAGAAAAGCGAAGGCATGACTACCGAGATGATGTAGTCAAAAGTTGGTACACCAAAAAACAATGGCAACAAAACAATACTCAATGCCGACGCTGCAACTATAACGGGGCTCCTAGTCGCATGATCATCCACGAGGATGCGCAAGCCATACTGCTACTTACTAGAAGTGCCCACGAATGAATCACAGGCTTGTAGTTTTGATCGATTATCGTCACAACTGTGCTGCGACTTACCTTTTTCCCCGCTCTTGGATGCGTTTTTTGCGTATAAATTCGTCCCCAACTCGCTCCAATTAGCAGAGCCCGGATTTACTCTCGCCACCCGCTGCTGGTTCACGAAATAGACGCCATGTCCGCTAACCATTCCATCTAACAGCTCTTCGCGCAAGTCCTGCTGAAGATACGTCACCGTTCCGGGAGGCAGCGAGTTGAAAGGTAGGCTCCCACCGAGCGGCACGACGATGGCCCCATCCTGGTTTTGTGTTTCGTCTTGAAGGAAGAGGCTGACCTTTACCCGGCGATCTTGCAGAAACGCTGCCAATTGCATTCGGAGCTCTCGGAAAGCGTACATGGACATAGAGTTGAACAGCCCTTGAAACATTTCTTCCCCTTGCGCAATCAGCGCGAGCAGCTCGTTGTTGTCATTGCCCGCGATGCGTTTGCAGGCGTGGAGATGGTTCCACGCGACGTCGCACAGCTCCTCACCACTGCTGCAGCAGAGAAATTGGTACTTGAAACCCATGGTGATGAGGTCCATGAGCTTGTCCATACTGCTTTCGTTCAGTCGCATGATGCTGGAGTGCGCAAGCCGGTCAAAAACCTGCCGGCAACTGTGCAGCGAAAACACCTCCTGGGGGCGGAACAGCTCCTCAAGGAAACGTGGAAAAAACATGCTCTTGATAACGTCGTGTAGCACCTTCTCGCCCTTCTGGGGGGCGATTTTCTGTGCCTCTAGTCGCTGCTCCAAAATGTAAATCATTTCTCCTCCCATGCACAGGATCAGCAGGGGCATCACCTGCAGGCTGCCGGAAATCGTGCCAGGAGTCACACCTGCCATGGTCGGTCGTCTGGTGAAGCTGCAGGCTCTCCTGCTAATCCTGCTGTTTAAAAGTACTCAGTGTTGGTCATCTTGTTGCTCCCGCACGAGTTGCCACGACATCCAGGAAGAGGAGCGCTACCATCTGTCTCTGCTGGTCTATTCTGCGTACTTGATGACGACGTCGAAAGGCTTTCACTTCGAGGAACGGAGACGGACGTCGTTCTTCTTCTTGTCAGCTTCCTGCTCAAAGTAATTAATAATGATGAAGCGCCAACAATGTTTATTTGCGTTGACTGTGTGGTCACCCTTAGCAGTTTTACGCTCCAGCACAGTGGCTGAGACCTTATCTGCGACACGTCGGACCACGACCCGGGGATGTGAATACTGCGCTGCCGCCCAGCCACTTAAACCCTGCGCAAACCAGACACCGTGGGCCACGTCGCAGGATAGGAGCTCGATGCTCCGTGCAAACTTGTGGGGTCTGTCTAGCGGATGCAGAAAAAAAGGTACGTACAACACGACACCCAGTTACTGTCACAGGCACAGCCACACGCAAATCAGATCCCACCGACGGCGAACAGGACTCAAGCTAGTTTAAACAGGAAGAAAGACAATATCTATATCCCAGAAGGAACGACAAACACCTAGTAATAGCGCTAGGCACAACGAACTTCCGTTTCCGTAAAAAGAAAAACTGTCTCAATCATATAGAGCAACGCCGAAGCGTAAGCGAAAACAACACCTAAGGAAAGATCTTCTGTCGCTGGTATGACTATTCTAGGGGAAAAAAAAAATCGTAATGCCCCATGCCTGTGTAGCTGTAGGTAGCTGTAGGCGCTCCCGCTCCTGCTGATGTAACATGGAGTTCGGGGATTGTGTACGAGAAAACCGGATGAGCAACACACACCACGCAAGAAAGAGAGACAGATATTCTCAACTGGAGAACAGCGAATGGCCTTTATCATATTGATGAAATATCCATATGTATCCAGGGCTCCTCCGCCATCGTCGATCGTCTTGCCGGGACGCAGCACGACTATGGAAGCTTGCTGGGCGAATAGGATGAGATAGATACTCATGGAAAATAAATGCCACAGAGGACTCGATCCAGCCTATGGGTCATTTTCATTTTTTGCAGGAGCGGATTCATTTAATATTCGGCGCGCATCAACAAGGGTTCTTGTATGGTGAAAAATCACAGCTGCGCAGCTTCATCATGCTGCTCTCTATGCGTGTGTCGTGTGTGTCTGTGTGCGTGTGGTACTAACCCTACTTCTTTTTGTTTTGCTGCTCGCCCTTCTCGTCATGATCCCCAGCATTTATTACAAGACTATAGACTGCAGACGCAGTGCCTCATTGTGATATCTCGTGTTTTTCTTTTCTATTCCTTTGCTTGCATTGATTCCGCCGGCACGGTTTCTTGCCGGATTCTCCGAAAATTCTGCCACTTCTCCCGGATAGCAAGTCCCTTGACTAGCCGACTCGGACGTTGAGCCAGAACTAGATGTCGTTGATCACAATGAGGAAACTACCCGCGGGACCTACGTCTACCCGATGTTGAGCCGAAACATGTCGTTCACAATGATGAAACTTCCGGCGTGCGGTACTAAGTGAAACACCTGGGCAAACTTCAGCGGATTCTCCTCATCGTCTACTTTCAGGTCTCCCGTCACAAAAATGAAGACGCCATTGTTGAACGGGTTCGGCTGGAAATCCACCTGGGGGGTAAGCACGATCATGACATCGGTAAGTATTTCTAATATTTGTATTTCTGGTTGTTGCTGCAAAAATAAGGACTGCACGCGCACAAGAATCTTTTAAGATTATCAAAGTAAATGAGTCGCGCTTGTATCCACACGTCCTACTTGAATAGCAAAAGAAAGTGTTACCTTTGTGAGGGTATGCTTCACTTTCGAGAACTTCAAATTGTTGAGCTTGTTCATTATCGCCTGCTGTCCCTGCAGCGCTTCGCCCTCGAACGTCATCATGGAATCTGGCGTGTACCTGAAAGAGAAGCGACACTATAGCATAATGATAATCATAATTCTCGAAGGTAAAGCACCTGCTGCTGCAGGAAGCAGTTATGGTCGTTGAAGAGAGGATGGAGTCGTTACACGAGTCAAAGTCAATGAAACTGAAAGAAGCAATTGTACAATTGTTGGAGCGCGACCCGATTCGTGTCAAAGGTATTGTAGTAGTGCTGGCAGAACTGCTATATCCCACAGAAAAGCGTACCCAGCAGACCAGAATCGTCAACGCCGCTTTGAAATTTACTACGGAGACTTCGTCACTTTACTACGTTTTCTTTCCCCGCGTGGCATGATAAGCATCTTCGCAGGGACATACTCCTACCTCACTCCTGCAAAGCAGTGCCAGTGCCAATCGATATCTATCTCTATGTTGATGCCGCTGCGTTTACTTGTTCTACATGACAAGTACAGCACGTCGAGACTGTTGGAAATAATACAACTCCAGAAAAGGTATGGTGTGGACGGCTTGTGCTAGTGCTTCTTTTTGTCTTTTTTTGTCGCCGGCGGAGGTCGTCCCCCACCTATTTATATGTTTTGTCTGTCGGAGTAGTTCTTTCGTTGCGCTTTTAAGTACAACGATGGCATGCTGGGTATACTTTTCTGTGTGATATGCTCGCCAATCTGAGCAAACTGCGGGTTGATCTGCGACATTTTCTTGCCTCGGCTGCCTCGTGATATGGATGTGTCAGGCGGAAAGTCGCAAAATATAAAGATTGAAACGCAAATGGAAACAAACTATCTGCGAGGCACAACGAAATGCCTGTCACGAATGGATGGCATTCGCAATTGCGGACGATAGTTCTGGGGCTCTTTGCAATACTAGAGGGAGCAGGAGCACGACAGAAAGAGTCTTTGATGCCACAAACAGCATGACCAATTGTTTTTTTTTTGATGGAGCTCCTGACATTGACATTTCTGGTGCGCCGCTGAGCAAGTCGCAGTCGGCGCCGAACGAACTGAAAATGGCGTGAACAATTTCGTGCGTGACTTCTTTACATTTTCACTTTGACGATTTCCCACCTGGCAATCCCATACGTGAGGTCCTTCTTGTACTGTGCCCACCGGAGGATCGTTGCAGGAAATTGGTTGTGGTAAAGCCCGAAATGTGCTATTTCAAGATCGAACTTTAATTCGCTTGCACGCTCGTGGTCGTGGGGTCTTCTGTTATCGGAAAACTGCTGCAAGGAAGAGCAATTCCGACAAAAGACTGGAGTAGACTTTAGATACCGCTGTAGTTTTGTCTTCAAAAAATGAGTGCTGCAAAGAAACGGTCTGCCGGCTCACATGAAGATGATGACAATGATGATAAAAAGCGAAATAAAGGGCCGAAGCAATGCAGGGAATTATAAGCTAAGCAGGGCTTCAGCTACGTAAACAGATAATGGAAAGTCAAAGTTGAAACGGGAGCACCGAATAAATAAAACGCTCCACCAGCGTTGCAAATTATAGAAGTAGTCGCTGCACCGGTACGGCTAAAAATGTAATGAAAGTTTTCTATCGCGAAGAGCTTTGTTCGTTTTGGACCTGTTAGTAAAGAGAAAGGGCGGACAAAATACAACACACCGCATCAGTTATTCAGCTTGTACATTTTGCGGAAGCAGCTTTACTGCTAGGAACGGAGCAACTTGAAGAAGACCCAGCGTGCCATATAGTATCTGAGTAAGAATCAATCTGATCATGCCATTTCTCGGGTAGATCGACAGCACAGTAACGCCAACGTGATCAATCTTGTTGCAATGGCAAGACTATTTGCAATGGCTGCGACTCCTGCGTGGTCAAGAAATACTAACTGAATATCCACCGCGAGCACGACGACCACTCGCGATCATCATCGCATATATTAAGATAGAGATCTGACACTTCAACAAATTTCTGTCTAGTATTAGTTCTGATGCAAACGGAAAGACTTCGCTGGTGCACCAATAAAATTATAGCCTGAGGATCCGTGCTGGCATTTACATTTTCAGTTCGAATTCCGTCGTTGTACAGCTTAGTAGCAGTGGTTCACCGGCGGCACTGGTATAGCAGCACCAGCAAGAACCATGACAGGCTAGTTGTATCTCAAAGATACTAAACGACAAAAACTGAATCTATCAGATGAATATGCAGTCCGACTAGCACTACAGCATTTGCTTGCTACTTTTTGAACGATTTGAGGATCTACGCCTCAAGAATCTGGCTGTTCTGGATCTATCTTCCTAGTGATTAAGTATTTCGATTTCCTATTCGTTTTCTGAGTTTCCTCTTCTTTAGAAACATGACCATAAACGTGGTTTCGATTCGACGAGGAGTGAAAGCGTGACTCAAGAGCAGTCCCGCCCCATTATATCGACGAACTACAGCCTTCTGGCGTGACAGTGACTTTTGACCTTCGTAGGATGGGAACACCAACACAGTCACGACGACCTGCGCCGCCAAGTGCTTTGGTCTTGCATCATTCGTTCGCGAGATTTTGCAAAGCTTGCGCTCCACTTGATTCGAGCAAGCAGCACAAAAAAAAACGGAGTTAGTATACAATTAGAAAAGTGGACCAGTACTGATACTTTCTTGTTTTCTTCTCCACCTATGCTATCCATGCAAGTTGTGCAAGATTGACTGTGTCCTATGCTTAAGTTCTGCTCCTATCCACATATTGGTATTACAATCCACCGTGGAGGAGGAGCTAGAAACCGTAGAGCACTCCAACTCATGATCATGATGTACATGTATGATTCTAATCCTTTTAAATATTGCCCGCCCGGGACGTATAGATAAAAAGTGAACCCTATATTGATGATTTCGTTTGCGAGGGAGATGCTAGCCCGGGCACCGACTTAGAAAGGCTCGGGCTGCTCGCAGTCGCTTTTGATAGCGAACTCCCGGGGAGAAACAGCGGGACGCTGGGGACGTCGCTGTTCGTGTTCCGCGTAGAGGTGGTTCGTTTTTGAGGCACCGAGCTACCATCCTGGTGCCGCTCCACCACGTCACGGTGCGTGTTCTGGGTAAAAATCCGCTGACTCTCCAGCACCTGCTTCTCTGCCGCGAGCCTGTAAAATTTTGCCGCGAAGGAGTAGACGCGCAGCAGCGGCGTTTCCTGCTCCAACCCCAGCTTCTCTCGCTCGGCTGCGCTTATCCAAAAAAAAAAGCTTTACATTCCCACATTCATAAGTATTGTGTTCATGTTGCGGATTCAGCATCAGCATGCACAGGACGAGATAGCTTGGTCTGCCAGAACTGGATCTGCATGACAAGAAAAGGAACAAATAAATGATGAATCAGGTGTATTTCATCTTCTACGTGCGGAGATGACAAGTTAAAGTGTAATCATGCGTTGTATGTAAGATTGCTGGTCCTGCGCATCTCTTCGTGCAGGGAGATTGTTCCCTGACTGTGTTGCCGTTTCTGCAACTAAACAGTGATGTGTTTACTGTAGCCTTTTTTTCTCTCCATAGCGCTGGACGGAACTATGCTGCTCCCACTCGACCCACGAAGCGTGTTGGGCTCAGGTCTCTTCTCGTCTGAAGATGCTGGGCCCGATGCTTTGCGTTCTCCCGCTTCAAACTCCCGCTGCTCATCCGGTTTCAGTGGCTTTTCCTCGTCCTGTGCAGACGAAGATCGCCCTTCGCGGCGCTCTCCTGTTTTTGACGTAGCCGTGGGACCACGTTCGGCGTCTCTTACTCCTGTGTTTCCCATAATACTCAGCGGCAGCTGCTCGGCGGAAAGAATCCCGCGCTGCGCGAGCCGTTGCAGGAGCGTTTCGGCTTTTGTAATCTTCAGCTCTAGCGTATGCAATGCAAATTTCCCACAGCACACGTTGGACAAAATAATGCATCACAAATTTAACGCGTGAAAAACTTTTCAGTGCACTCTGTTTTTTGTTTTCTCACACGGAACAAGGAGCCACGTTTGCACAATGTGCAGTACGAAAGGAAATTCACTGTGCATACACCGCCTCCCAGTTCTCTTCTCCTATCGCGCTCATTTCCGCAGCCGCTATGTCGGAGCTAGTCCAGTTATCCAGATTCAGTGCCGCGCAGAGTTTGAGCACCTTCTGCTCGCTAAAGCTGAGCCGGTCGAAGTGTGTGAAAGCAATTCCGAGCACCCCATCAACTTCCAAGCTGTCGATTTCGTCGATACTCGCGGTAAAAGCAACGACTTGTGCGACGTCTTTTGATGTGGATCGCTGCGCGGCGGGTGAGGCTGGAGGAGCATCATCGCTAAAAGGAAAATTATGATTATCCCTGTTGTTTCCGGGAGCCATTAGCCCCGACCGCCGTGCTTGGTGTTTCAGAAGACTGCGACGAGCGTGCAGGTTGCTGGAAAGGGTAAGTGAGCTCGGTGCACCAGCATTGGAAGGCGCGCCGCTGGGGCTACTGTTCTTCTGTGACGCAACATCCGCAGATGAATAGCTGAGATCATCTCGTCCTCCACCTGCGGCGCCACTACTTATGGTTCTCCCTGGTTGTTCCCCTATCCCTCGTGTCGTCGGGAGAACCGCAACTAAACGCTTTCGCACGAAGTGCTCGGCAAGAAGATTGATAAGAAAGGCATTGCCAACCGACATGTCCATCAAGTAATCTTTCACGTCCTCCGGGAGCTCGAGGCCCGCGCAGTCCTCGTGGAGCCACCGGGTGAGGCAATGACGAAAGTACTCGGTCGCCGTCTCCCGGGAGAAGTACTGCATGTGCACGAGGCCGTTGATACACTCCGCCTTCTCCTTCACATAGTCGAACCATGACGACTGCTGCAGCGGCCGCGTGCAGAGTACGAACACCAATGAACCCGCGTCCTGTGCTGGTCCACCCCCTCCGAATGTTTTCATCTGTGATGACGAGAGCAGCTGCCCTTGTTGCTGCGCCCAGGGATGTTGTTGCCAGTGTATGTTTTTCATCTGGTTGTGCATGTTATTGGCGTGGTCCTTCTTGTTGCTGGCAGCTGATACGAATGCCTGGTGCTGGGTTCTTGTGTTCATCATCTGTCGTGCCTTGCGGCGCTCTTTGAGGATAAAATTAGTCAAGCCGACGGAGAATTCGCCGGTGCGCTTGTCTTGGTCCTCAAAGAAGGCGGCAGATCGCTGCAGGTGGAGCAGCACCACGATGCGCCGGCGCCTGCTGTACGCGTCGAGGACACCAAGACACACCTGCATCAGGCGGTTCCGCCCGGTGTGCCGCAGATCACAGTCGGTTTGCGCCTTCACGACTGTGTCGCCAAATTATGCGAGTGCACAACGTACTATGCTGATCCTGGCCCTGCCCCGCATTTTTAGTGATGGGATGTTGCAAAAGCGCAACGATATTGAGTGCGGTATCATTCATCTATGTCTGCTATCGTAGCTGAACTAGAAGGGTGCAGACGTCGAACTGCAAGCAGTCGAACTGGAACTACATTGCAAGTGATGCAGTCTGCCTCTGTGAGTTGACTTGTCAACATGGAAATCTCCGCGTGGCAGCTCTCCTGTAGTCGTGATTCATGCAGTGCACCACACGAGGGGAACGAGGGACGAGAGAACAAAAGGTTCTTGTGCAATCGGATACAAATTCAACCGAACACATTACCTTGGACAGCAGCGGAAGCCAGACGCAGAGTTCCTCGTCTGCCAACAAGCCCGTCATAATTTCGCACATGTTGTCGCACTTCAGCCCCGTGCGCGCCTTGATCTCCTCGATCAAAACCAGATCTGCCCGAATCGCCTCACCCAGCTGGTTGAAAATTGTTTGCCACGGCAAGAATTGAACCTGTAGTTCGTTGTTGTGCGTAAGTAGTTGCTCTCGGGAAACAACACAGCTCGTGTTGATAATTGAAATGCGCTCTTAAAGATCATCCGTGGTCGTGGTGGTCAGGATGTTGAGGAATCAGAACAATCACAAGCAGGCATTAAGGGTCAAGGAGGATCATTTTTGTAGCGCTCTGATGAGAACGAGGAGGAGGACAAGGGCGAGGACACGACCAAGTTCATATAAATACAAGGCCGCAACTTATGTCGCGCAGTGGGAGGGTGAACGAGTGGACGGGGGGGAAAGAAAAACGCCAGAGGGTGGGCAAGGGAAAAAATTTTTGATGCAGGGCGGGGCCAGGCATCTGTGCCGCTTCTTGCTGAAAGAACGAAGGCGGAGCGCCATGGCGCCCGTGGTTCCCGTCGTTGTGCGAGCGCGAGGACCCCGCCCGCACTGGGCGCGCGTTTGCGTGGCGGCAAGCCTTAGGCCCAAGCAACAACGCAAAGCGCGACAGCGAGCGGGCGCCAGTGGACGGGGGAAGGAAGCAGGAGAACAGCCCGCGCCATGCGAGGCGCTGGCGCGTGACGCCCCGCCCGCGCGTCTGTGGTGTGGCCCGTTCGTGCCGCCTGCCTGTGTGCCCCGCCCCTGTGCGCCTTGGTGCCCTCCCGCTCCCCCCCGCGCGCAGCCTTGCAGAACGGGGGCGCGCTGGGGCCCCTGCCGCGCGCTTGGATGGAGGACGGGCGCCAGCGCGAGGCATTCATTGCCCTCTGGGCGCAGGGGCCCACCACCCTCCCCCAGCACCCCCGGACAACAACGGCGCCCCCCGCGTTAGCTCGCACGCAATCTGTTTCGCCCCCGCCTGTTTCCCTCGCGCGCAGGCACCCTCCAAGACAGAGACGGTGGACGGTGGCGCCCTCTGCCGGCCTCTTCGTGAACAGAGGGAGGGCGCCGGGGAAGGGTGGTGGGCAGCTGCTCGCCTGCAAGCCTGGCGCTGGGGCGCGACCTTCCCTTCGCGAACAGAGGGAGGGCGCCGGGGGAGGGTGGTGGGCAGCTGCTCGCCTGGTGCTTGGCCGCCGGCGGCGTGTCCCAGACGGCGGCAGGCGCCTTTTCAATGCATTTCCAGCTGGGAATCCAGCTGGAAACATTTGGAAGAGGCATCTGCAGCGCATTTCCACCTGGAAACGCAGCTGCAGACGCCTTCTCAATGCATTTCCCACCTGGCCTGTTCAAAGTGTTTCCAGCTGGATTTCCAGCTGAAGAGGCCTGATCCATTTCTATCTGGAAATCCAGCTGGAAACACTTACTTTGAGAAAGCATCTGCAGCGCGGGCCTTGGTGCAATTTCAGGCGAAGCAAGACGCCTCAAGGCGTATCCAGGTGGAATGTCGGGTGGAGATGCCCAAGGGCATTCCCAGGGGAAATTTCGGGGCTTTTCGGTTTTTTTTTTTATTTCCGAATTGCTGTGCTTAGCACGACAGCTACTCTGGCGACCCGGGGAAGGCATTGGGGTGATGCGGGGCTACCTTTCTAGTGGCAAGATGTTGGGAACGGATGATAGAAGTTTGCTTCTTTTTACGACTTGGCGCGCTCAGCATAGCTATTCTGGCTACCCAAGGAGAGGGCTTCCAGTAGGATACTGGGAGGGTATCAGGATAGTGGGAGGATATTTCTTTTGCCCGGGTTGCTGTGTTTAGCACAGCAATTCTGGCTACCCAGAGGAAAGATTTCCATTGGGATATTGCGAGGGTATCTTCAGGATAGTTGGAGGATATTGGCAACGGGTGGGAAGAGTTCACTTTTTTGCCCGAGTTGTTGTGTTTAGCACAGCAATTCTGGCTACCCAGGGGAAAGATTTCCCGCTAGGGTACTTGGAGGGTATCAGGATAGTGAGGGGATAGTGGGATGGTGCGGGTAAGGGGAGGGAGAATTTTGCTCGTTTTCCCCGAGTTGCTGTGTTTAGCGCAGCAATTCGGGCTACCCAGGGGAAAGATTTCGCAGTAGGATAGGTGGCAACCCATGCACAGCTTGCAGGGATGCAGTCGACGCCTTCGGTCTTCGACTGCCTGATCGCGTTGCTCTTCTCGGGCGCGCGATCAGCTGAATTTTTTTTCCTTTAGGATTTCAGTAAGGAAGTGAAACGGTGAGAAAAGTTTGCTTGGGGGTTTGTTTTCCTTAGGGATTTCAGTAAGGAAGTGAAACGGGGAGAAAAGTTTGATTGGGAGTCTGTTGCGAAACATTTTCGACGGGGCCCGCGAAATATTTTGCGTTGCAAAATATTTCGGACCTACAAAATATTTCGGACCTACAAAATATTTCGGACCTACAAAATATTTCGGACCTACAAAATATTTCGGACCTACAAAATATTTCGAGCTGCAAAATATTTCGCGCCGCAAAATATTTCGAGCCGCAAAATATTTCGAGCCGCAAAATNGCAAAATATTTCGCGCCGCAAAATATTTCGAGCCGCAAAATATTTCGAGCCGCAAAATATTTCGAGCCGCAAAACATTTCGAGCCGCAAAACACTTCGAGCCGCAAAATATTTCGAGCCGCAAAATATTTCGAGCCGCAAAATATTTCGAGCCGGAAAATATTTCGAGCCGGGAAATATTTCGAGCCGGGAAATATTTCGAGCCGGAAAATATTTCGAGCCAGAAAATATTGCGAGCTGCAAAATGTTTCGAGCTGCAAAATATTTCGAGCTGCAAAATATTTCGAGCTGCAAAATATTTCGAGCTGGCCGTTGGGCGTTGGGCGTTGGGCGTTTGCGATTTGGCCGGTTGCCGTTGGGCGTTGCGCGTTGCGCGTTGGGCGACTTCCCAAATCGCGACAGCTTTGGAAAGTTTGGAAATTGTCAAAAAATTTTCGGCGTGGATGATTTTCCTCCCCGTGGCAAAGTTTTAACTGCCCCTGCTCAGCAATAGGAGTTATAAAATCATGTGGAGAAAAAAAATTAAACGGCTCTGCTGCTGCAGGTACTTCTGGAAGTACTAAAAAAGATGAAACTAACAGTTGTCATAGTATAAGAGTACGCTTAAAAATTCCCGTGACGAAGAAACATGTGTTTATTTCGTACCATGTGTGACTGCGTTGGGTTCAGCGCGTTTCCCTCAAGGAGGAGAAAGTTTTCTGAATGAAGATTCTGTGTCCGGTCCCTAGTCCGGCGCTGGGCAAGTTTGCGCAGCGGTTCGAGGATCTCGTGCTTCCCCGTGCCAGGATCCCCCGTCACGACGGTGACGCCACCACCCTGCGATAGTTGATCCGTGACGGCGGTTTCGAGCTGCACGTATTCAGACGAACGCAACCAAAAATCTTGAAGATTTTGGCTTTTTCCCGTAGAAGTAGGAGTAGCCCCTGCACTGCTGGTCGTGCCAGTACTCGATTTATTTGGTGGAAACGATGCAGCAGCAGCCCTTGTTCCCCTGGGTTCTTCGGGATTCAAGATGGTTGCGCCGACGAGGACCTTTTTGTCGCCTACTTCTCGCTCTGCTTCCGTGCCATTTGCGTCAGGATGGAAGAGCGCGGATTCGCGCTTGGACAACCAATCACGCAACAGGCGTCCCGTTGGGCGGAAGACCGGCACCGGGGCGGCCTTGCCCTTCATTTTGATCGGATCCAAGGCCAGCACCTCGATGTTGTTGTTCTGCAAGCAACGCGCCGTCTCGGGACAGGCGAGAATACCCCACTCCTCGCTGGCATTCCCCATCAAACGTGCTGCAAGATTTACCACGTCCCCCAACACGGTATACTCGCGCCGCTGCGCGGTGCCTATGAGGGTGCGTAGCTTTTCCTCTCCTTGTCACGCAAAACACCAAAAACAAATCTTCGAAGGCTTAAAATTATACATTTTACACTGTTCGCATGACAAGTTGTGGGACTGTAAAGAAAAACTCCCTGCAAAAAATCCAAATCGAAATAATTCTATATTGATTCAATAAGAACCTTATCGTGCCTCGGAAGCTGGTGCGTTGTTGCTGTTACTTCTGCATCTGTAGTTTCTGTAGAACATCTTCATGCCGTGGCCTTGCTAGTGAGGGGACGAGGAGGGAAAAATTGTGGACTCTCATAGTGCCAATCACGCCGCACCACACCATTCCCGTGGCCACGCCGGCGCGGCCCTTCACGCCCTCCTCACGCAGGGTGTCCAGCATGCGCATAGCCGCTAGGGTGGCGCGGACCGGGTCGTCGCCGAAGTGGCTCAGCGGTTTCAACCCGAAACAACACAGCAGCAGCATACCCTTGTCATCCACCACAAACTTGTTTACGCTGCCTTCCAGCGCGTAGCAGCTCCGCTGACAGCAGCTCATCAGCAACTGCGTCAGCAGGACGCCCTCCGCCGACCTGGCCACGTCCGCGCCCGCCCGCTCTTCACTGCTGATAGACAGGAAGATCACACTGATCTTCCGCATCTCTTCCTCAAACCTCTCGTCTGCAAGAATTGCACGGAACTCGGACATGGGGATGTACCGCGAGAGCATGGTCACGTCGAAGTCAGGGCTCGGTTTGTACACGCTTTGCGGGAGGTACTGTTCGGGGTCTGCGATCTTGCCCATAATTCTGTACCCCGGCGGCCCGTCCTTGACCGGAAGAGTGGGCGTCTCCTCGCGGCCGCTGAAGGCGTGCAGGGCTTGCTCGTAGACCGCAAGGAACTCCGGGGACGCGCAAGTCTGCGTTGCCCGCGCGAGCGGCTCTGCAATTGCGATCTGCGGGAACGCGGGCCCGGTGGCGCAGTACTCGAACCGGCCCAGTACCCCACCCAACTGCAGCAGCGTGCAGGGCCCGTATCCCACTCCGATGTGGAAGGAGAAGTACACGCCGCTGACCGGCGTAGGGTAGTGGCTGAGCTTCTGGTGGATCTCCTGGCAGCAACAGGCGGCGCGGAGCGGTGCTGTCTTTCTGGTCTCCATGTCGTCCTCCGGGTCTACGACTTATCATGCGGAAAAATCTCACCCCTATCCGCAGCCAAACGCACTGCATTTTTCTGGCCCGAGGTTTCTTATTGAGTATAAATAGATAGCCTTGTGCTGCGAGACGACAACTGCCAAAAAAATATTATGATCAAGGCTCTGTGGACAACTTAAACTTGTATGGGTGGAGACATTAACTTGATGAACCATTTTTTCCAACAAAGGTCCAGCGACACGACAAATGATCTCCACCCGAGCTGGGAGACAGGGATGAGGGACAGGGATTTTTCCTCAAGATATGGGAAACATGATAGTTACCGCGTCGCCGGAGAACTTGATAATGTCGTATGAGAGTGCAATACTGCCGCGCCTCTTCATTTTTCATGTGGAATAACATTAAGAGAAATTGTTCCAGTAGCGCCGCCCTCATTGCATAAAAAATGTGCCTAACTGAAGATGTTCGTGATGAAGACAAATTTCGAAGCCAAAACAAAAGCACTCCAAGTTGTCAAGTTTGGATTTGAATGCTGGTGAAGTAAGGTCATTCTCATTTCAGCATCTGCTGTCTTATTCTGTAACAAATTCGACATTGACCATCATCCTGTTCTTCACGGTAGTCATGGCAACAGTCGCTCGAGGGGGCGGGCAAGTGGTGCGCTCTCGTATGTCCCCGTCCCACCGCAGGACGATGTCAATCAGGCGGCGGAAGAAACTGTTCAGAAAAGTGCCCACCTGTTCCGTGCCCCGGTTCAGGTTGGTCAATTTCTCGGTCATTGCGGTGAAGCCTGAGGCATCTACAAAAACCAACACGGACTCCGTGGACCCCACCACCGGGTTCGGCATCGGCTTGCCCGGCGCAAAGTCGATGACGTTGTTCACGATCTTCCCCTTGCCGATCGCCTCTAGAATCAGTCGCGGCAGAAAGGAGGTGAACCGCTGCACGTCTTTCTGTGCGGCCGGAGGGATCGAAATCTTCGGAATCTTAGTCGCGTCGATGCGCCGCTCCGCAGCGAATATGTACCAGCGCCAGTTGTCGCTCTCGTACTTTTGTTCCATAATGGTACTTTCCCGTCTTCGTTCCTCTTCATTGCGTTCGGAGAGAAATCGAATCAAATACCGCAGCAACACGGAGACGGACACACGATTCATCGTCATTCCCCGGGAGGTGTCGGAAATCCCGAAAAATTGCGACATATTTCCGTTTGCGTTCAGATCCATTTGTTGCTGGAGGCGCGCCAGATGGTCGTTGGAATTTTCTATGGTGGAGATCTGCAGCCGTACGTACTGGAGCGCATGAACCAAATGGTCCGCGAAAATGTTATTGGTCCGCAGAAAACGCTGCAAAAGCTCCCTTTCGGGGAGAGCGCCCGTTTTTGCCGAGACCGGCGAACTATCCGGTGGGGCAGGCTCTCCTGCTGATGCGGCGCTGCCAGTCGTATAATATTTCGGCTGATGTAGTCCAGTTGCAGTTGCAGAAGAGGTGAGTAAGTTTGAAAGGTCGACGATATTATCGTTGGGTCGCGTTGGAGACGATGTGGTAGAGGCGGCGGCCGAAATGAAGTAGTCCACTCCCGAATTATTCGGGGCTGACGCTGTTGGAAAGTTACTCGCTGAGTAGTTGTTCGCGGAAACATCCAGTGCTTCACCCTGATGATCCTGGGTGGCGTTCCACCTACCGGATTCACCAGGAGCCGGCAGTACAGAAGTGTAGTTGGTCACCCCCCCAGCATGTTGGAGATGGTCGGGGACGCCCGGCGCAGGTGCCAGAGAGGTCCTCTTCGGTCCAAACTCCAGTCCTAGCCTGTGCCCGTTCTCGAGAAAACCTTGGTGCCACTTTTCGCACTCGTCTGCGGTGCGGCACCGAATGAGAAAGTCGCGCCCGGCACAGCGGACGCGCAGCTCCCGGTCCGACAAACACACAACTTCCTGCACGTCGCGCAAAGGAACGGCCCCGTCGGAGAACCGAAACTCCGTCGGAGTCAGCTCGAAATCCGTCGCCACCCAGGACAGGCCCTCCAAACGCCCGGCTAAGGATACCATAATGAGCTTTCTTCTTATACGACCAAGCCGGCCGCCGCGGTCTTCTTCTTTATTCTTGACGACCTCTGCGCACTTGATGCACGGCCGCGACTGATCAGCCTAAGCCCGGTTCACGTAAAGAACGTCGTCGAGGTCGTCAAAGGCGCCACCAATGGCGTTTCGGTTGATGCCCTTGCTGCGTGGAACGAACGACATGTGCATGTGCTTTCATGAAAGTCATTGGGATGGCGCGACTTGTTCCGCTCGTCGCGCGCTCCTTTGATGTCGTGTGTAAGGATTAAATTCTTACATGATCTCGCTCTCCCGCTGGAGGCAGCAGCACCATTGATGTTGATGCATCATATCGATAAGCAGGGAGAGTTGGGATTTCTGTAGCATTCAATTCAAAAATCACGGTCACAATGTAGCTCTTGCCATGATATGATAGGTAATAGAGACAGAGGTACTACTGAGGATAAGTGCGTCATCTTAAGAGCTACTTCACGGTAATACTGCGGGACCCGTTCGTTTCCTGCTGTGCAGCTACAAATAGAGTGACGCTTCGTTCTGTACCTTTCCGGCAGTTGGTCGATGAGAAACAGGTATTAGTATTACAAGCACACAACATGATTCATTGTGAATAAATATACATGATTAGTTCGTATGTAGATGGGTAGTGCAGCCTTGGATCGTCATGGTTGTGGTTCCCTATGTGTGACTGCGTTTGATGGTGGAAGTTTGTAGTCAGTAAAGATGAAAAATTATGTACTATTTATAGCTAGTCGTAGCTGTCACACGAGAACGAAAGGCCTTGCCACCGACCTTTTGACGTAGGGACAAATATCTCTGTGGCCAGCCACAGCTGACGGCGACAGACCGAACTGAGCGTGTACTATGTATGTGAGGCACGTCGGCACGATGAGATGAGGACGCAGTAGGTACTACGACATTACCAGCCAAGCTCTTCCCGATTCTACTTCATTGAAGTGAGGCACGAACGTCGAGATTCATAGCTTCCGAATCATCTGGACGAATATTTGTACGAAGCAAAAGTGCTAGTGCTCATCCTGTCCTGCACGATGGCCACCGATTTGGATGTGTAAAAGTACCACGTGAAGACGAAGAGGCTTCTCCTAGGTATACAACATACACAGGACGAAAACCGAAATTTTCAATGATAGGGCGAAACCGAGGAGGTAGGCGGCACTTTCTCCAGATCGATAAATGCGAAACCGAAAATGACTATTATTCGGCACGGAAATAAATAACCGAGGATGGCGCACTTGTTATAATTAATTTGATTTGCAATGTAAGTAAAACATGTTGCGACTACTTGTAATATACCGACATTGCTAGTCAGGAGCTGCGTGCTGGAGGGGGGAGGGGCGGGAAGGAGGGCGTGCGATTTTTGTGTAAGTGCTTCTAGTTCTACAACTACGCAGCTATGTATCGATTAGCGTTGCTGGATCATATTGTCATGCTCGTGCTGTGCCACGACGAATCCTGCTCCTGCACGGAGTCCCGGTGGTCATGGTGACATGACTGCTCGCGACACTATCCATATGCGTTAGCGTATAGGAAAAATCAAAATGCAAACGCCGTAATCACAAACGTGATGCTGAAGATCGATACAACTGAGTGACTCCGATGCCGATCCATTGCAACGAACGAGAAACTGAAACGTGCACTATCATAGCGATAGTGGCGCTTCCTATTTTCGTCGCCTCGTTCCTCTGTCCTTCTTCTTTATTCCAACACGAAGATCACGAGACTGCTCTTTCTATGGGTAGGCGCAGACAAAAACAAAGCGGCGTGCCGTATCAGGCTGCGAACACGGCAGGAGAGGGCGCACAGTATGCGCCGATCATCTTCTGCAGGTGCGGTATTAAGCTTAAGGTAGCGCCCACCATTTTTTCCTGTTTTTCCTCCTTGAACTTCGACAAGCGCGGGACTTTCCCTTGTCGGCGGACCCGTGGATGGTTCTTTTTCACAATCATGAATACAATGGAACTACAAGATCGAACGGGGGCGGAGGTCCCGTTCATTACATGGGTACAAGAGAAGCTTTAAATTTAATTTTTAGGCAAAAGCACACCGCATTTGCCAAAGAGCGATTTCCTTTTTCTTTTTGAATCAATGGAACACGTTCCTCTATCCTATCGGTGAAGTCATAGCGCGGAGCAGAACCGACGGCGCACGACGGAAAAAGTGTGGTCGGAGTACGGTCTGGCAAGTAGTAAACTTAGTCACGCATAGATACGACCAAAAAAAAGCGTTCGCTTTTCTCCTTCCCCAGTAAAACTTCCTTCGGTAGCATTGATTTCAGGACTCTACTCGGTGGCATCGGTAAAGGAAAACAGTTCCGGATTCGGTCCATGACTGCGGAAGGTTCCAAATTTCCACAAGGGTTAGCACCATCGTACTCCGGGATTGGTCATTGGCCCCTCGCGCAGCTGGTGGATCCAGCGGCAGGGCCCGGAAGTCCTTGGCTTTTGGCATCTCCGATGCTGTACCTGAGCTCTCGTATACTCTGCGTTTGCTGGGTAAGGCGGTTTCCGCTGCCCCATTTTGAACGTCACTACTACAAGAAGCGGCTTTATTATTCTTGGAATACACAGCTCTGTTAAGTCTCGCACGCATCCCGGCTAAAAAATCGTGCGCGCCTTCGCTTTCCCTAGACATAATGCCGGGGGTACTAGGAGTTGTTGCGCCGTCCTCGATCAAGCCACTTTCTTTACGCTTCGCCGAGCCGTTGCCTCCGCTTGTTGTTGTTGTTCTGCTTGCGGCTTCAGACTGTTGAGCAGGCGCCGCGTTGTTGCAACTGCTGCGCGACTGGCCTCCACAGTCTATTTTTTGTATGGATTCGCTTTTCCGCACTTCGTATTTACTCGCCGCGGCAATGCTTCGCGCACGCTGCAGAGTGGCTGCGGAACCCTTCGAGAAGTAGGTCCTACTACTGTGTGGGCGTGCCGCAGTTGCCTGAGCCACGACACGCGGCGCAGCTGACAGCAGCACCATGCCATTCTCCGCACCGTCCCTTTCATCCGTACTGCTGGTATTTCTCTCACACGATTGTCCCTCCGGCAGACGACTTAGCGTGAGCAACCACCGCAAGCTTGTGGCTTCCCGCGATAGCTTCGCAAGCAGACTGAGTAGGAACTGGTCTGAAAACAGAGCCGAGGCACAGTAGATAACAGTGGCCGCACGCAAGTTTGCAGAATGCATGTCGACACATCGAAAGTCGACGCCGCCACTCAGCAGCCTGCGACTCATTCGGCGAAACACGTATGAGTTCTGCCGCTGCCAAAGGGCCGCACGCGATTCCGGCTCGACGTCTTTTGGTTTTGTCGCGCATCCAGCTGCATGATTGCTGTTCATTGCGAAACAGGTCGATGATTTTGCCGACCCTTCCTCTGGTCTTGTCGCGATTTTACGACACGGAGCTTGGGGATCCGCGTGTGGCATTACGACAGTCCATCTGCCGTCTATCAGGGCAACGTCGAAGTCAAAGTTTTGGGACTGCATGGCAGCGGACCGACGACAATGGTATGCTCCGAGACCTTTTTGCTGCAAAAAATTGGAATTGGTCGAAGGTCGTCCACCGAGCACCTGTACCCCACCAGCACAAAAACCGGCATCCAGCTGCGCATCGAGTGAAGAGAGCAACCCTGCAAGTGCCTGGCGTCCGGCGATTGCAGCGGCGTGTCGCGTTGGCCCCATCTCGACGCCGACAATAGATCCGACCTTCTGTGCCAGGAATGCCTGAAGACAGAACTTTCCTACCCCACTGCCCAAATCGAAAAACGTATCTTCTTGTGTCAACTCGAGCCGGCGGAGCAGCTTTGCGGCGGAGGCGAAGGGAATTTCGCCATAACCAGCGGCAGCACCCATTTTCCGCACCACCGAGACATCCTCAACGTGCCCCTGTAGCTGTTTCTCCTGACAATCGGGGAAGGCTTGCGCGAGTAGGTGCTTTGCCATGCTGTTCGAAAGGACATAACCATCTTGAATCTTCACTGCAGTCGAAGATTTATCATGTTGCGCACAGGCACCACCAATGATCGGTCTACCTTCCATGGGGGATGAAAAACGAACATCATCCTCGGCTCGAATCAGAATCTCCTTGACAACCCTAACCATAGTGATCGAAATTTCTGCTTGCACAACCTTGCGAAATGCGAAGCCTCTTTTCTATACGAATGTGGAGTGGGAGTGTACCATTTTGGAAGGACCTGGAAAATACGAAAAATAAATGCAGATCTAGATTTGATTTTAATTTTAAACTAAAACTATTGCAAAAAAAAAGAAGAGACTATCGAGTCGCAAAAAAAAAAAGAAGAGACACAAGATGACGAACATGAACTTCATAAGCGGATATCAACAAATTGAGTAATCAATGCACCACGATGACGAACATGCTTGAATCGACGTCGAATACCATATTAACGAGAGTACCTTCAGAACGACGATTGGGATTGCCTTGACGAGAGCACGAAAAAAGGTCGTGCAAGGGCTTTACACAAACGCATGGTCGGGCGAGCTTGAAGCACTGCCCTCGTTCTGCATAGAAATCCTGAACAGGGCTAATTGTCTGCACTGGATTGCATTGGGAGCCAGGCATCTCGAACGAGCACGAAAGACAAGCCCACGAAGACGAACGAGGAAGAAATATGGCCGAAATGCCAAATATAGCCGCCGTGGCGGGGGTAGTGAGGTCGGTGGCGCTTTCTTTCCCCGACCGTGGCCGCGGGCCGGCATGGTGCCTGCTTTTTATGGGACCGCCGTGCCGCAGTGGGTAAGGTTATGCCGCACGGCATGGCGACCGGATAAAAATCATGGCAGATTTTTGGCAAATTTCCGGAAGTCCTGTCCGAAAGCCAGCCCCGATGCTATGGGGCCGATCCGGGCGCCACGGGAGGCGCCCAAAAAGCGGAGGGAAACCGGGCCCGTAGCATGCGGATTGGCTTCGCGCATCTGGCGCGCTTTTTCTTTTTTGCGTTTCTATTTTTCGCGTCTGCGCTTTTTGCAAAGCTTCCCCCGATTAGAAACAGGCGAAAAAGCGGTCGCTCTCGCGGCCGCCCAGAATGCTCCGAAATCGCGGCCATGCCGTGCGGGGGTCCCGTTCATTACATGGGTACGGGGGCGGAGGTCCCGTTCATTACATGGGTACGAGATCGAACGGGGGCGGAGGTCCCGTTCATTACATGGGTACAAACGACCTCAAGAATGCCGCCCGGCAATCGCTCTACTTCGTGACCGCAATCGCCGAGCACCCGTGGGCATCGCGCCGCCCTCTAGCAACAGATATAAAAATTACCTAGCAGATTGTTCGTGGGCCTCCGCCTGAGTGGTACAACACCAACACGACGTCGCCTCGAATAAGTTCATTATTTTTGCTTCGCAATTCCAAGCCTACGACGCATGCATATCAAAATCAAATGGAAAATCAGAATGTTCTTGAGCTCCTTTGGCTTCTGGATGTTGAGCTCCAAGAAAATGAAAATGATGGCTGAAAATAGGTCTGGTGACGTACGTTATTCTTCACTCAAAACCATCATCCTAATGTCAAGCTCGTGAGCGTGATGATCATGATCATGTATGTTCGGGCTATTTCGTTCTCAAAAGGTCAGACGAGTAATGTATGATATATCCTTACTCCCACTCTATCGTCGCGGGCGGCTTCGAACTACAGTCGTAGCAAACACGATTAATATATTCACTGCAAACATGTCTGAGTCTGGGACAAGACTGCAACAACATGATCATCACAGGTTTTATTGTGGCAGCTTTTCCAGCATGCCTCTCCCGCATGAGGCGTGCGCTCTTTGGCGGGAAGCGCATCATCACGAACATCGGGACGTTTGTGAACCTTATCGCCATCACGTTGGTAAGCGATGGACAATCATCTGCCGTCGACCAACGGGAAAAACTGTGCCTATACATCTGCCGGTTGCGGAGCAGCGCAGTTTTTTACTGTAAAAGCAAAAACAACACGCGTCAAAACTTTGGCTTGTCCTTGCAGACTCAGACATACTTGCCATGCATACAACCCCGCGCACCTCATTGATGATTCGGTTGCTGATGCGAGCCAGAAGCTTCCAATCGATGGGATACCAGTCGGCTGTCATGAAGTCGGAAGATTGTACCTGAAAATGATGAAAATACTATATCAGCCTTTTTTATAAGGGGGGCAGTTTCCGCAGCGCGGGGGTCTGCGGGGGTCCTTTTTGATTCGCGTTTTGCATTCGAGAACTTTTTTGCAGAACTTGCAGCCAATCACGACGGTATTCTTGATTCTGTCAGTTTTTAGCTCATAGCAGCATGCGGATTGAACGCAGACCCGATGGTATGACGACGTCACTGCTGGCACGACTATTGCGAATTGAAATTGCTAAACCATGCAAAACGCCGGAGCGCCGCCTGAAGTGCCACGATGCTAGACATGAAAACGCAGCACAGCGAAGCGTCAACCCGGCCCGCCCGTACTTTTACCCCGCCCGGGGAGGCGGCGAGGGCTGCTATAGTCCTCTGAACACACGCGCGCCTGGATCCAGAAAAAACACCAATGTGAAAAAGTTGCTGTGTACTTACTTCGATTTTTCACTTATACTTTTTGTACAGGATCATGATCTTACTCTAACACTTTTTCCTTGACACAAATACGAAAGTGTGATCTTGTCATGCTGTTTCGAAGAGTAAAACTGTGCAAAAAGTTGCTACGGACGGCTGATAGCTGACGAGAGACTTTTGGTGGTCTGTGCTGGCTCTCACAGTGGTGCGCTCGGTGTAAAACCAAAAAACTATAAAGTGACTAGATGGCAGCGCTTGCAAGTGTAAACTTGTGGCCTTGCGTAACAGTTGATCTCATTTTTCAGTCATCAGTTTGTAATGCTACTTTGTCGCTTTTTCTAAAAACATGCCGACTTTCATCTTTGTGTTATCAAATTTTTATTGTCCACGAAATGGCCATGAGACTTCGACTTGGAATAACTGCGGCATTGGAAAAAGAAGCTACTGCTTGGACTGTCGCACTGGAAAACGAAAGTCAGTCTTTCTATTCGAATTTGGTGAGCTTTGTTTTTCTCTTTTTGATCCAGATTCTTGCACATTAAATTTTCTATGCTATGGCCCGGGTTACTTATGTAAATGCGATTTTGTGTGTGTTGTGTGTTGTACTTGAATTCATGAATGCTGATTGTACAGTGTTACTATTCCATTTCTCATACTGTTTTTATATATAAAAGCGGGAGTGGCGGGAGGGCTGCTCTACTTACATACAGTATTAGCGCTGAGGGTTCTAATTCTAGTAAATAAATATAACGCGGGAAATGAATCTAAAGTAGTACTAGTAGTAATTAACAACAGGGGGATCTACGTAGGAGTTAGTAGTAGTAGTAGTAAAGCAACAAACTGAACTCGGTGAAAGCTGTGCATTAGAAACTTCGGCGCGGGGAGAGTATTGAGGGGTAGAAGAATACACCGCTCGCAACGACCATAGGGCGCCTGGAGGCAACGATCAGAGAGCAAGGATCAACACCGAAGCAACAGGCATAGAGCATTTTACTTTTGTGAAAAAATGCTTTCTATTTCCCAAAAAAAATCCCCGACGATGAAGACATACGAGCGCGGCAATAGTCTTTCTTGAAGAGCTTGGCTCGACACGAAGAACGACTACACGACTTGAAGAAAAAAAAGGAGTTACTCTTTAACAAACAAGATACCATCCAGCGCTGGCGGTGTCGAAAATCGTTAAAGAATAAACCAAAATGATGAAAGACGAAAGCGACAGAGTATCTTCTTTGCTAGAGTCACTGTGGTCTTTTACGACTTCAAAAAAACAGAAAAGAGCTGCACCGAACTGAGGTAGGCGACACTATACCGGAACTTGAGACTTATTTTTGAAAATTCCATACAAATCTCTTTTAGCCGATATCTCCGAACAATCGTAGAAAACACTTGCTTCCCGCAAGTTAATACTTCTGCTCCCGCCCTTCTTGGCGTCCTCTTATTGCTTTCACACTATAGAGGTAACAAAAAACAAAATTCCTGTTTTCTCGTCGAGGCAGCAATTGGCTTCGGTTCAGGGTTCTTCTCGGTGTGAAGTTTTCGTGTGCTTTTCTGTGGTAATTTGTAATGCATTTTGTACGTAGTGCGACGAATAGAAATATTGGTCTGACTACGAATTGTTTTTATCCCAATGAGCGAGAACTTTGCTCTTTCTGACGCTAGCGAGCTGCTACATACGAGAAATCCAAAAAAGTTTTTCTACGAGATGGAGCTGACGTAGCTACGACCCCAAAAACAGAACAGCAGCATCTTTTCCACTTTCACAAATGGATACAGTCGCTGCGTATCTGTGGATCGGGGAAGTAAAATTTCTGTACACATCCTATCCAAGTAGGTGAGTCGAAAGTTGTAAATTCTGAAGTTGTTTGTGTTAAATCCAGAAGTAAGCAGTCTAGTATTGTAAAATCTGAAATTCTAATTTGTGGCGGACCTCTGTTGCAATTGAAATTGTAAAAAGTCAAAACTGTAAAGCGCTTACCGGTTGTTCTATTTTCCACGTACTGCTATTTTGAAGTTGACAGCTGGTTATTTTTCAAGAACTGGAGTCGATTCAAGTAAACTTTTTATCATGAGCTTGCGAATTTGTGATGCTAGTTCTTGAGGCAAATCCGCATTACAGATTCAATCTCTGCAAGCATTGGAAATGGAATCTGTGATGCGGATTTTCCTCAAGAAGTTCCTGTTCCTGAGGCAAATCCGCATTACAGATTACATTTCTACAAGCATTGGAAATGGAATCTGTGATGCGGATTTTCCTCAAGAAGTTCTTGAGGCAAATCCGCATTACAGATTCCATTCCTAATGCTGAAGCTCTAAAGCTTTTTTTGGAGGCAAGTCCGCAAATGGAATTCCTCAGCATTGCAAAGCGAATCTGTAATGCGGATTTGTCTCAAGAAGACTTCTTGAGGGATTTATGTCTAGAAGACTCTCTGAGGCAAATCCGCATTACAGATTCCGTTTCTAGTGCTGAAGTCCTCAAGTTCTTTCTTGAGGCAAGTCCGCAAATGAAATTCATCAGCAATAGAAACAGGATCTGTAATGCATTGGAAATGGAGTCTGTAGCTTGGTGGATTTGCCTCAAGAAAGAATAGGAGACTCTTCTTGAGGCAAATCCGCAGATTGCATTGCAAATAAATGCTGAAGGCATAAGTTTTTTTTTGAGGCAAATCCGCATTACAGATTCCATTTCTAATGCTGAGGCTGAGGGACTTTGTATTGCTATTGCCGTAGAGACGGCAATACAAAAGCGCATGGCAAATTTCCGTTTTGGATTGGACATTTGTCATGGAAAACGCATCAAATTGAAACTACATGACAAATTTCCGCATTTGGGAATTTGTCATGCAAAACACATCACTCAATTGTTGAAGTGGCCATTTCAACAATTCGAGATCTGCGAATTGTTGAAATGGCCATTTCAACAATTCGGCTTGTGCAAAATGTTGAAATGGCCATTTCAACAATTCGCAGAACCCGAATTGTTGAAATGGCCATTTCAACATTTTGCACAAGCCGAATTGCAGAAATGGAATCTGTAATGCGGATTTGCCTCAAGACCTTCTTGAGGAAAATCCGCATCACAGATTCCATTTCCAACGCTTGCAGAAATGGAATCTGTAGTGCGGATGTCTGTAATACGGAATCTGTAATGCGGATGTAGAAAGGGTGTCTGTAGTGACTACAGACACCCTTTCTAATGCTGAGGATTTCCATTTGCGGATTTGCCTCAAGACATAACTTTAGCACTTCAGGAGCATTAGAAATGGAATCTGTAATGCGGATTTGCTTCAAGAAGTCTTCTTGACACAAATCCCCCAAGAAGTCTCAGCATTAGGAATGGAATCTGTAATGCGGATTTGCCTCAAGAACTTCTTGAGGAAAATCCGCATCACAGATTCCATTTGGAATGCTTGCAGAAATGTAATCTGTAATGAGGATTTGCCTCAAGAACTTCTTGAGGAAAATCCGCATCACAGATTCCATTTCCAATGCTTGCAGAAATGGAATCTGTAATGCGGATTTGCTTCAAGAACTTCTTGAGGAAAATCCGCATCACAGATTCCATTTCCAACGCTTGCAGAAATGGAATCTGTAATGCGGATTTGCCTGAAGAACTTCTTGAGGAAAATCCGCATCACAGATTCCATTTCCAACGCTTGCAGAAATGGAATCTGTAATGCGGATTTGCTTCAAGAACTTCTTGAGGAAAATCCGCATCACAGATTCCATTTCCAACGCTTGCAGAAATGGAATCTGTAATGCGGATTTGCCTGAAGAACTTCTTGAGGAAAATCCGCATCACAGATTCCATTTCCAACGCTTGCAGAAATGGAATCTGTAGTGCGGATGTCTGTAATACGGAATCTGTAATGCGGATGTAGAAAGGGTGTCTGTAGTGACTACAGACACCCTTTCTAACGCTGAGGATTTATTATTTCTACACTACATTATTTTTATTATTTCTACAAAAGTAATGTAGTCTTTCTAACGCTGTATAAAATCTCTACCTACTCAAAACCTGTGCTTCGGCCCTATGGCGTTCTCAACTGTTACATTCTCAACTGTTACATGGACTTGTGATGCAAGAGTGGGAAAAGTGAAAGGGGGGGCATTACGCGTCTTGCATGACAGATTTGGCACAGATTATCATCCTGTTTGGCCCTTCCAGGATTTGTCATGCAGAACAGCTTGATCGTGTAGATGATCATACATGGCGCTTTTGCATGACAAATCATGCAACAGAGGAGAATGTAACAATTGAGAACGCCATAGGCCCTTCCCCCAGTCCTATCCTGAGCAAAAACGTCCCCGCCCCATGATCGTCAAGTAGGGAATCTAGCAACACAAATCTCCAAGTTTTGGAAGCTGTGCATGACAAGTTTTCCCGTGCAGTGTAGTGCTGCCTGGCAAGAGAGGCCGCATGAGAAAGCCACTCTCTCGTCCTGTTTACAGCATTACAAACAAAAATGTTCCTGTCGTTGCAAATTTGCATGACAGGAGCTCTGGGGTGTTCGTGTTCGTGTACTGCCAGAGACCAAAATAAAGTCAATTACAGCTCATGGATGGGGACGCTTTTACTCAGGATAAACCCGCCCCGCTCTTCTTCGTGGGTATCAGAGTGCACACACCCCCTCCCCCTCGTTTGTGTTGGTTGCATGAACAGCAAAACAAGCGCTGGCAAAGATGCAGCTTCTGTGTGTCAAATTCCAAGCAGACTGCGCTACAACTTTCTACGAATAGCACTACGTAGCGTAGTGCTGTTTTGGATTCGGGAATCTGTCACGCAAGTAGTGCCTTCATCATCATCATCATTATCACGCGTTGCCTTTTGCTTGACAAATGCGGGCTCGGGGGCGCAGGGCACTTTCATAGGGGAGCTGCCAATCGTACACCAAAACCTTCCGGCCGTCCGTTGCCCCGGTAAAGGTGTGCCGCTTATCGTTCTCGCTGTAGCTTAGTTTTGCAACTCCCGTGTTGGTGGTCGCCGCAAACCCTATCCTGCGCAAAAATATCGCACCCGTAGTAATTGCAATCATGCATTACAAATTTCCTTGATGTAGTAAATTAGAACTAGTGTAGTAACGAGCGATAGTTTTTAGAAGAAACAGCTAGCATCGTATGTAAAATTGCAACTCGAACTTTCAAAAATGACCTATTTCCACGAGCAATGCAGTTTGTTTATTAACCCCGTCGATTGTGTAGCAACATCGCGCGAGAGGTTTTTTTTATAAACAAGGTAAATCCGCATTACAAATCTTATGTCTCACGCAGAGGAAATTTGTAATGCATTTAGTATACGAGTGCGATGCTTTTGCATTGCATACACCCGCAGTGGCGGCAAATGCACCCCTTCCCCGCCAGGGGCGAGGAAGGGCGCACAAAGCCACGCATGGAGCTGTCAGGTTTGAAATCGTCAAAGTTGAAGTAGTTTGCTATGCATAAAATGCCTGTCTTGCTGAGTAGGCAAGGGAGGCAGATTGTGAGCCTGTTTCGGGGTAGAAAAAGAGCTGCTCAAGCAGCATGACAACAGGCGTCCTCCTTGCCCTAAGAGAGTTACAAACTGCATTCTGACTCTAAATACTCAGCTTTGTCATGCGCCGCGTAGACATTGGGCTTGCAACTGGCATCGATTTTATGCATTACAAGTTATCTCTACTTCAACTCTGCTGATTTCAACTCTGACACATCCATACCATGGCCCGCGAGAATCGTCCACAGGGACTGCAACTCGCCCGGGGAGGCGGGTCTTTTCAGCGGTTTTGCCCGGGATGACTTTTTGGCCGTTCTTATCCTGTGTAAAAACGTCCCCACCCCAGAGTTGTCATGCAAATGTGCAATGACAAGAACATTTGTAATGCGGATGAGCATGAGAGGCATTTCCAATCTTGTTTTGGACTTTGTAATGCTGTGAACAGGATGAGAGGCTTGTTTTCTCATGCGGCTGTCCTTGCTAAACAGCACGACAATACAGATGGAAACTTGTCATGCAAAACTCCCAAAACTTGGAAATTTGTGTTCCAGATTTACTAACTTGACTATGGGGTGGGGACGTTTTTACACAGGATAGTTCTGATGATTGACATCGAGCTCGCGGCGAGCATATCAAAGGTAAAAGGGTCTGGGTCTGGAAAAACATGCTGGCTTTCATGGCGCAGAAGGTGTGGCATGGAAGCTCTAGCGTCACAGGTCTCGACAAGCTTCCGCACTGCCGAATCCGCATGACAAATTCCTCATTTTGGTGACAGAAAGTGTGCAGCTTTTGCGACCTATGCATGAGAGATTTTTCTGTATTCTGAAATGCGCATCACAAGTTTGGCGCTTCCAGACCCAGACACTTTTGCACCTGATACCGTCCGTCGTCAGACGAGGTGCTGAAATCGTCGCAACTCAGCGGGCATCCTGTGCAAAAGTATCGCACTCATAGTGATTGCAGTTGTCACGCGTTACAAATATAAGTTTTTATTTTCTGAAGGCAAACCCGCATCACAAATTCCGCTACCAATGCTGCGGACCTTTGATGTGATGCAGATGCAAAAGCAATTCGTACTAGTTTGATTCTTTTGCAATAGATAACGGCTCTGCCTGCCATCCTTTAGACAAAACCCCCCACCCCACAGCCAAGACTGCACCTCTATCACAACTGCAAAGAAATTCTGGCCCTTGCGCATGACAAATTGCTGCCCTGCTCCTCGTTGCGAAAGTTACAAACAGCATCAAAAAAGCCTATACGCGGGCGGCAGGCCAAATAGTTTGGCCCGGGCATGCAAATACGCACGGCAGGAATGGGGCGGGGTGTTTTTGCAAAGGATACCGCCGCCGCCGCGTGTTCCTGTTTCATGCGCGACGTCAAAGACGGCGGGGGCGAGGCTGGGGCGAAGCTGGGGCGGAGCTGGCGGGCCGGGCGGCGCGTCGGCTCCACCGGCGTGCTCCCGCTCCTCCCGACGGCCGTGCTGACAATCGCCGCGGGGCTGCTGCCGCTCCTTTTCATGATTGCCAGCGAAGTAGTGGTAAAGTCTGAGTAGAAAGGAAAGTCCTAAAGTCGGAGTAGAAAGCAAAATCCTAAATGGAAGCTTGAGTAGAGCACTGTAGCCGGGCGGGCTGAGAACTGAATGTATATAAGGACAAGGAATAGCAACAGTAGCAGTAGAGATTCCAAGCAAGATAGAGATACACACCACGAGAAAACGACACCGAATTCACAAAAAAAAGGAAAAAAAACATGGACTTCGCGATTGTAAAGCTACCAACCAAAAGAAACAGGAGCAACCGACTCAGACCCTGAGTACAATAAAAAAGTCATGATTTGCCGTGCGTAAAATAAAAAATTCGCAAACTTCTGCTCATCTCATACTCATGCATACGTAGTGCATGAAGTCGAAACTAAATAAGGTGCCTGCTCATACGCCCAAACGAAAAAACAACTCACCGACTTGCCATGCGCAAAGCACAGTTGCAGCTTCAATGTAATTGAAATAATCTTACGGGGGTTTGTCTATACCGAAAGTAACTCACACCACATGTCCTTCTTCAGTGTTCCCAACTTTAAACATTTCTTCTCCCCGCCCGCCCAGAAACAGCAAGACTTTGCTTCACTTTTCTGGCACCTGCATGCATCGGCTCAGCCGTCCGGAGAAGCTCTGAGCCGTTAGCTGCGGGCTGCGATTGTCACAATTAACAACCACAACGACGCACCCAGGGGCCGCCCGCGTGGAGGACACGCATGCAGGAATTTTTGGCCCCCTAGATGCCACCTGGCGGTGGCATCCGCCATCCCAAAAACTACACCGAGCAGTTACAAATACGCCACAAGGGCGCCGCACAAAGAGCACGGCGGTGGCACTATGGGCAGTTCCATGGCGCTTGCAAAGCGCTAGAGTCCCACCGTGATTGACAAACATAATACATCTTTTGTTTTTTTCTCCTTTAGAATGAATCGAGCCCCGCAGACCCCCGCAGACCCCCGGGGACCCCCGCCCCCCGCAGCTTATAAAAATAACTGCTATATGATGTCACTGAAAACAAGTGCAGTTGACGTTCTTGTTCGTGTCGACGTAGTAGTACTTACAGCTAACCCTTGCGCAGCTTCATTTTTCTCGAGGAATTGATATTTTTCGTGTGGCGCATTCCGTTTTGAATGCAAGAAACGCCATCACATATATGTTTTACTTTCACGACGCACAACGAGAACGGAAACTGACAGCAGCAGCAGCAGCACCACACGCCGTGCGGGGATTGTCACGGATAACAGAAACGGAGCTGCTCGCATGCCGTGGAGCACGACCGCATATCACTAGCTTAATAGCTGTAAATTTATCACATCGCCAAGAAAAAATAATCATACGTATATCTATAAAGAGACTACGTGACTGGTGATTTCATTTTTCTACCGCTCTGAGGGCGACGGTCATCTCGTAAGTTCGCGCGTCTCCCATCACCCCTACAGTTTTGCATTCCGGCATAAGCACCGCAAAGGCCTGCCCCACCTCGTTATAGACCCCGGCCTCTTTCAAGCTAGAAATGAAAATGTTGTCCGTATAGAGGGGAAGTGAGTTGTGATCTTTGGCAGTGCTGCTAACCAGTAACAGGAGTATGCCATGCGCTTACGCCTTGCATTGTCATGCAAATAAAAGCATTAGCATACGAAAAAAAAATAAAATAAATCAACTTCGTCAGTCGCGGAGCGATTTTTGCATTGGCCTTGGGTTTTGCTTTTGGTAGGCTACCTTTTGCCTGACAATTAAAACCGTGGCCGTGGAAGCAAGTCCGCACGGAGAAATGGAATTCTTCTTGGGGGTGGTAGTAGTGCAGGACAAGATCAACCCCCTGCTTCCCTCCATAGTCTGCCTCGCGCAAGACGTCCGCCCGCTCTTTTGTGACGTCGCCGCCGACAATTCGAATCGCGAGTCCGGGCCCGGGAGTATGGCCTTCTCGTCAGACGTTGTCGTGTGGCCATCAGTTGCGTTTCGTTTTTTCTGCTTTGATGTCATGCAAAATCTTTTCCACGACCTTCCGCTCAAAGCTGCCTCGTCGCGCGACCAGGCAGCTGGTCGCGCGACGCGCCAAACTGCGTTGACATTCGTGCCAATCTCGTCAACACAAAAAGCATGGCAGAAAGATAAAACAAAAACCGCGGCCTCCAGCTCCTCCATGAAGAAGACACACACGCAGAAATTCTACAACGAAAGTCCACACGACAAGGACGTCTGAGGAGGCCATAGGGAAAAGGGTGGCGCATGATGCTATCTTCATGCAGACCCAGTTCGCGGCCGAGCGAACGCACCTCGTCCTTGAACAGCATCCGGGGAGTATTGTGAGGAAAAATCCCCCCTCCCCATATCGAAAACGAAATTTGTGATGCTGTATTTGAGTACACAGTTCAGATTTGTCTTCCTGGAGAGGACTGCAGACCCATATCAAGCCTGAGTAGAGAGGCTTTGACCTGGACGCTTGGCATGAAAAGCGTCCGTGCTGTAGGCTCAACAGCATGACAAACCGCCTGTAGAATGCGGCGGATCCTGTGGAGTTGCCTTCATGCAACACAGAGACGATTTGTGGTCGTAAATCAGCAACACAAATTTTCGAAAGCGTACCTTTTCAATATGGGGTGGGGGGATTTTTCCTTTTGATAGAGAGGCTCAATCAGTCCCTTGAACTTCAACCTCGTAGTTTCATGAAGATCAAAATGCCCGCCTCAGGGTCACAGTCGCAGAAGTGTAGTTGCGCGATGTTGAATGAAAAGAGAGCTCAGATGAAAATAATGACGAGGATGCAGAAGCAGAATCACTACTACTGCTCCGCCCGGTTCGGGGGCCGGCGCGCTCGTGGGTTTGGGACTTATAGTAGAAGTTCAGAGCTCCTTCACACTATCGCTATTTTCATATATCAGATTAGTGTCATAGAGATGCGCTTAGAAACTTGAGTTGATGACCACGCGCACACTGCTAGCATACTAAGTATTGGCGACTGGTGGTGAACTCGCACCCGCCTCCTGCAATCGTCGCGTGTAGCTGTAGCTGCATGCCGACACCCGGGTTCGCGCCCGAGCGTGGGCAGGCACGGATGCTGCGTAAAAAACAGGGCGCCGCTTGGTCGCCGCTTCGCGCTTCACGGCGACAGAGAGAAGCTGCGCAGCGTACTTCTCACAACAAGATCAGGCCAAAACCAAGTGGCTTAGGGCTTGAGCGTCAGCTTAACCTAAAGCTATGACGCAAGCACAACTTGCGCTTTGATCACTATCGTTTTTTTCATAGCTTCTTTAGCATGATACGCATATGCGGAAATTGTAATTACGAGACCCCAATCCGCGGAGCTGCAGGTGCAGGTGGTCAGGATCTATAGCATTTGATAAATGGGTATGGGTTGTGTAAAAAAGGGGCGCCGGCGACCCTGTACCTTTCGGGAAGCCCCCCAACATTGTGGTGGGACTTTATGACGGAAGAAGGACCCTTGAAGCTTGTAGACTCAATGACGTCCGGGTACAGGGTTCCCTGCAACAAGTAAGTGGACTCAATGGGCAAATCCGACTCGCGAATCGCCCGCTCGAAGGCGTCTATAAAGAGCTTGCCGATGATTTTTCGTTTCCTCTCAGGTTCCGTAACACCGTGCAAAGCTTGATAGAATTCAGCGCTCGCGTCAACGCATTGAAGCTTCAATCCGGGTATGTGTTGGGTTAGTCGCGTCTGCACCTCCTGTGCCTCGTCCTTGCGCAGCAACCCGGTGTCAATGAGAAACGGGCGGAACCGTTCTCCCAAGGCCCGGTGCATCAAGCCAGCGGCCACAGAGCTATCTACTCCTCCGGAAATACTATGGCAGCGTCAGGATTTAAATCGTCAAAGTTGAAATAGCTTGTAATGCATAAAATCGATAACAGGCGGAGGCCCAATTTCTAAGCGGCGCATGACAAATTTTCCGAGCACCGGATTCCGATTTGTCATGCTGGTTGGGCACAGACGACTGCTTTTGTCATGCAACTTTTGCAGCTCTATTTCAAACCCTAAACAGGCTGACAGTGGGTCTCACTTGCCATCCAGGCAAGACAAGCACTTCACGCCTTTGCCTTTCATTTTATGCATGACAAATCATTTCAACCTTGTCAATTTCAATCCTGACAGTTCCATAAATACCGCCGAGCACGTAATCCGTGGGGCCCACTTGCACGTATCCTGTGCAAAAGTATCGCATTCGTATAAACGTCAGTCTTGTTGCATTGCAAATCTTTTTCTTAAGGCAAATCCGCATTACAAATTTTATTTCTCATGCTGAGAAAATTTGTAATGCATTTATACGAGTACGATACTTTTGCAGTTCATAGCTCGCGGATCTTGACAATCTCAAGCTCGCAAAAATTTTTCATGGTCCACTTGGCGAAGGAAAATGCGTTACGTGCAACAGGTTTCCTGCTCCCATCTGTTTTAGATTTCGGATTCAAGCTCCTCAAAAGAAAACCGTATTGAAAATGGGCAGATCCGACTCTTCGGTTTGACGAACGGCATGGGCACTTTTTCATTTCTTTCATATATTTGTATGGATGAATCGCCTGCGACTACTTCAGGGATTCCCTGGCGACCGAGCGAAACGGGCCCGGCCCTGCTGCTAGTCCGTCGAGTCCATCCCGCCAGCAATGACTAGGAAGGCAGTACTAAGATGTTCAAGTGTCCAGGTTTACAACCCTGCCGGCTGATGCAGTGGAGAGAATACTTCTATGTGTGTATCATACAAAATGTACTGCAGCTGCTGACTATTGGCACTTGTTTTACGAGGCACATTACTTTGAAGATTACGCCTATATCATGAGCATGTGCATGACGACGCATCACGTACATGTTCCTACTAATGCAACTATTCAAAGTTCTTGTACCTATTGTGGTCGTTGGGGACTTGGCTTCTTTTTCAATGGACGCAGCACCAGCAGACGACGCGTAGGCGGACGCGTTTTGAAGACTGCTTACCAGGAAGTTTTTTATGATCTGCTTTCCGCAGTGAGTGTGCGTTACTTCGGGATGAAATTGCACGCCGAAGAAGTTTATGACATGCAAAAATGTCTGAACCTGGTTGGTTGAAAAGCCCCTTCGTCATTCAGCTTTCGGAAAAGACGCGTGATTGCTCGGAAGGGCGTCACATGTCTTGCGAAGGCTACTACAGCTTCTTAACGCCTGCTCCTATTGCGCATGGCAAAGAACAAAGCCGTCCTCTGCCTCTGCGTTCGAGCAATAATTTCTCGTGCGATTGTTGCAAGTCAGCATTGAAAATTCTGCCTTTGGCTCCAGGTCCAGACCCAGACAGTAGATTTGCGATGCATAAAGTTCTTCTCCTCGTGAAAGATGGCCGCGTGCTCTGTCCTGTGGAAAAACATACAACCCGTGCCATATTGATATCAGTGAGTCATGCTTAACCGTCTGCGCTACCGAGCCTGCGAAGGTGGGGGTGCGGGATCCATTTCCATGGGATGCACATCAAAGCACAATGCTTATTTTTCATCATGCTAATCTGGATGCGTATGCCCAGCAGACAGAGGACGCTTGCGTATCTCATGTGAGTATGGCTCGTCCGCATGAGCGCCATTATCTGATCATGTTTGGAAATATGTCATGCTGTCATCAAAGTGGTAACACGGTGGATTTTTCGTGATGGGCCTTCACTACCTAGGCGTGACCATAGTACATAGTACGATATTTGTACTAGTCACGCGTTAGTCCAAGGAGTTCCCTTGACTTTGTGTAGCAGAATGCCCATTTTGACTGTAATTGACCGGGAACGTCGTAGTTTTTGCACAGGATATACTCGCAGTTATCCGTACTCCCCAAAACCTCAAAACCCGGAGCCATCTTCGTGACTTTGTCGCCGTGGGACATCCACAATTGACTGCCGGTCGGAACGTCGGAGAACAGACTCGTCGCCGCACTCACGTGGTCGTTCGGATTGTTCTTGCCAAAACGATCAACCACCTGAAGTTCTGCATACCCAAATTCGCGTTGGCTGTCGAACAAAAAACGTGAACTTTTCATGCCCGTCGTCGACAGAAGTTCTATGTTTTCATACTATTTTCCAAAACGAAAAACGACAGCGTATGAGCTTTCAATGACATTGAAAAACCTACGATGTTTTTTCTAAAACTAAAACCTAAAACACTAACTACCACCTGTTGACAACGGCAGTGGCTGGTTCGTCTAGTTTTTCTTTTTGTATTTCCTTCTCCTTTTCCACAGCATTGCCATTGGAAAACGAAAATCAAAAGACAAATTCAATATAGTGAGTAGATGACCACCACGCCCACCACGAAACGTCGTTGCAGGGATGATGAAACGAGAGCCATACACAGGTCTTGGATCACGAAGATCACCTCCGCCACACAAACATTCTCATCCATGACCATGCATCCATGGAGTTCCTCCTTCTCGACGTCGTGTGGAAAGTTCAATTTTTTTGCATACTGGGATCCGGGACTCACTTTCCCACCAAGCGCCCACATCATCTCTTGCAATCCGTAGCATATACCTATGATTTTCATCATGAAGGTAACCATTGACTTAGAGGATGCATATCGTCAGTGTAGTGGTCTACTTGCAAAAAGATTGGCAACGCCAGATGCACATCCTGTCTCTAGCATTTATATCGGCATTCTCGATTTTGACACGACGCCCCCCATTGATCACCTCTACCTCGGGCTCGGAATATTCTTCAAATTAATAAAGTTGTAATTTCATTTCATACACCAACACCTTATCAAGTTTGACGAGTCCTCTTGTCCTCGAACAAGTACAGAGACAAGTATCGAGTACTCGCATCGCAATTAAGCTAAAACAAAACGCAAACTATATACTACCTAGGACGGGGATCTGTTTATCGTAAAGCACTTGCCAAAGCTCCGGCTTCAGGTGCGGGGCCTCCTCTTCGTATACACTACTGGGTCCGCCGGATAGAATGACGGCTTTGGGAGCGAAGCTCTCCAGATATTGTTCGTCTATCATTTGCAAACATGTCTGGGTCTAGAGATTTTTACCAGGGTTGTCATGCATATTTTGCATGACCAGCGATACCTGCAACGCATGGCCTAGCATCACAGATTTTTGGAGGGCTTCCTGTTGCCTATTCCGCGTGACAAATGCCCCCTCCACGTAGGACAAACCCCAGCAGACATATTTGCAGTTGATATCGTCAACATTGCGACAACTTATCAGCTCGGAATACGCACCCAGCTCGCGAATCCGCCGGCAGATCAAGTGGGTCACCTGCGATCCAAAGTCGATATGGGAGCGTCAGGGCGGATAGAGTCACCAAATAAATGAGAATGGGAGGGTACTAGAGCATGAAGATGAAGCGCGCGAGAGAATAAACTCGCTGCGTTTATTCTGGGGGGTGTTTTGATGCCCCACACAGCATTAAAGAGTCAGCATGCGTTCAAAAAGCAATAACGAGTTCAAATGGTGGAAACGAAAATGGAAACGGAGGTGTGATGATCGCTTTGGCTTTTATCTTAGTGCGGAAGGCTGAAACCGAATCATTTTCATTTTGGCGATTCCCTAACTGACGCTTCCATAGTCAACGACTGCAACTTTGTCTCCTGTGATGCCCTCCATCCTGGAGGAAGGCGGTAACTATAGAGGGGACAAAAGGATTGACTTTACGTCAGAGTGCTGCGGCTAGCCGCCCTAGGGAAACCCGCTGTCATCCATGCAGAGTTGACGCAATGTTCCGCAGTTTTGGCATGCAGAAAGCTCAAATAAAAAATCAACCTTACTTAATGCGCCAACGGTCTGGAGTGATTTTGATTTCAATTTTTGTGCACACTCTGCATTGTAAAAGATACACCAGGAGCTGCCACTGCGTCCGCGTCGGCAGACCCACATGACACGGTTTGCGTAGGCACTCTAGACGATCATCAATGACCACATCACCTCCATAGTGACGAGGAGGAGCTGCTGCTCGCTGTGCTGCGCGTCGACGCTTCTACAGAAGGAGCGGGCTCCTGATGCAACATTTGCCACAAAAATCGAGACTGTTAAACCGGTAAATGCGTTGTAGTTCAATATTGTTTTCCATTCAAACTCAAAAACAATACTGCCTAACAAGGAAAACAAAATCCACGAAGAACATGATTGAAAAGCAAATGCGGAAAAGAAGAAGCTAGACTAGTAAGTCCTTCCTGCTCCTCGTCCTGCAACTGTCCTACGTTGATACTGGCAGGCTGATAGTATGTGACCGCGTTCTGTTCTTCTTCTTTTCCCGAACTGCTACAGCTAGTACGGAGTATCGAGTATTTCAAACAGAAGCTCTTAAAGTGTAATGCAGTCACCGAATGTACCTACTAAAAGTGCAAGTAGCTGCAAGGTTGCGGCTGGAATACGATGAATGCCACTGTCGTATTGCTGAAACTTGCCCTCGTACTTTTGGAATCAGCATTTGACTCTGCTCTCGTGTTGATTTTTTGATGATCATATTCAGAAGTGAGAGTGACGATCGACTTCGACTACGTGATCGATTTTTACATCGGCGCGCGCGAGTACGCAAATACTAATCGTGATCTGCAGCTTTTCCCAGGATTGCACGACAGACTAAAAAGTCTTACTCTTGACAGACTGGCTGCACGACAGGCGGCGAACAAGCTGAAGCACACTGCACATGTAAATTAGTCTTCGGCGGTCATCTCTTCAGCGCGCTCTGCCATCTCCTCCATCATTTCATATCATTCCAATCCTCTGCGTCCTCTGGCAGAAAAAGGATACTGGTGGTAAGTAACTTCAGTTTGTTTGTAGTTTCTTTATCTTTTACAAAAGTTACATAAACCTTGATTCCAGTGCCAGTTTGTCGGCCATAGTTCCGGTTCCGCGCACACTTCCGCCCCTGTCTCACTACATAATACTAACTCCTATTGCCGGCGTCGGTTTCGGTTTTGCTAAATATCGTTCGTACACGTAAAAGATAACCATAGTCCTAATTTCGACGCACCTGCTCAAGGGCGATCGCATCCGAGATGACCACAGCAAGGTCTCCTCGCTGACCCTGCTCAGCGGACCACTGGAGCATATGTGTAAATTAAGGTACTTTTGTTCTCAATCTCATTTCTGATACTCACTATTTCAGCTTGGTAATCGTAAGGGAATAAAATAGCAACACTCTCAAAAGTAGGATGGCAGCGCGGCTCCAGCCCGAGTGGGCAGAGCGACGTGGTCATACTCTCAGCTACAGAGTTGATCGACGAGCAAAGGCGTTGTCCATCGAGCCAATTCTGTTGTCAAACCTAACTACATTGATATTACTGGCCTCCGCTACGTAGCGGATCTTGTTTGTACTTTTTTGTTCTGACGCAAGTACAGTCTGTTGCTTCCTTCTGTTCATCCTGCTTTGAGAGGCTCTCAAAGAAACTACTACTTAGATCCTGGACGTACAAAGTGATCTTATTTTCAGGCTTACTGCTGCAATCTTTTCAATCGTAACTCTCGAATCAAAGCTATGATCTCGTGCAGAAAAGGGATCATGGAGGAAAACTTCTGTATACTAGGGATGGAGATGATAGTACAAGTACGACTTGCTGGTGGCAAGAAATTACTCATCAGTACTATATATCAAGTATAGTATTTGCATTTATATTTAATGGGCTTCAGTACAACTCTTTGGGTCTTCACTTTTTCTCGATATGAAGCTTCGCCCAATTGCTTTTTCCGCTGATGGTTTCGTCCGTGATCTTCAGGACCGTGTGCTCGAGCACATGTGAGGCGCAGTTTGTGAAGAAATTTTCGAGCCGAATATCGCCATACTGCTCGAGCGTATCCGCCCAATACTGTTCCGCACGCAGTACCGGGTCTTTTTCGATTTCATGACGATCCTGGTCCTCCTCGCCGCCCTGAAGAACAGCAACATCACCACCGCGGGTACGTTGAGTGTTTGTGTTGCTGCTGCTGCTGGCGTTCGCCTTGCTTCTATCGGAGGTATTGCTTGCACCCAAGAGTGCACTGGCTGCGGCTGCGCCCCCCACTTCTGCTGCTTCGCTTGCACCGGTGCCCCCGAAAGAGCTTGAGGAGGTTTTGGTCCCCGCAGCCGAAGGCGACGAAGAACCGCGTAACGGTGGCCGCAACTTCATCTCCTCGGCGCGCGACACGCCTGCGAATAAATCTTTGTCCGGAAAATCCATCAGCAGGGCGCTCCGTGGGAGGGATACTCTGGATCCGGTATCGGCGTCGGAATGATCCCTATGAAAGTGAACAACTGGTGGTACTCTAACTCTCCGTCCCGCCCTGTTCTGGAACAAGAAAGCAGATACTCACTCATATTTATACCGCATACCGCTACCGCATCGGAATAAGAAGAACTAGAACAATGTGGCGGGAAATACAGAGTTTGGTGACGTCGAATTCGCGATGCCCATGGAATTGAAATTGGTGTACTAATAAATTACTAACTTGCTTTTCTTTTTTCATTATAAATGTGTGGGGTTCATGGGGCACTTGTCGTTGTCACCAGACAACGTTGACGATCACGACAGCCCCAGAAGCGCCGTTGTAGTTGTACACATTCTTTTTTCATGGGAGTTCTATTCTTGGCCTTTTCCTCGTTTTGATGCATCGCAAAGGACGAGTATGAGAAGCACACGGACGAGCAGGAGTGTCACGAGTTGTCCGCTATCGTAAGCTTTTCCTCGTTCTTCATGAGGCCTCGATGACGAGGAGGAGGAAGAGCCCCCGCTCGCCCCAGCAACAACGTCGATGGGCGGAGGCAGTACAAGCGGATCAGTCCTCTGCTTGACGCGCAGCTCCGGTAGCCCCTCAAGTACCGATGGTCTGGCGCCGGTGGTGGGATCGAGCTGCGAGAAATACGGTGCAGGTTGCGCCGCTTGTTGCGCAAGGAAATCCTTGAAGGAGTCCCCGTTCAAAAACACACGCATTCCCTCGATGATGTTGTCGCACACGGTCGCGAAGTCTTCCTTTGGCTTGCTCGAAGATGAGGACGTCGCAAGTGCGGCTTGTGGTTCTCCATCTCCGCCTTGAATCACCATGGATCCTATTCGTGCCGGCTGGGATGGGGAAGATGCCTCCACTGCCCCTCCTGCTTGCACCAAGTGCTTTTCCCTCGGAAGAGCTACCGCAAGGTCGCTGCTCTCCTCTGCTCGGCATGCGACGGACAATCGCACAAACAGCGGAAAACTAGCGAGGGACTCCCCAGTCTGTGGCAACGAAGCAGTGTGTCCACCTGGTGTGATGTTGTGTTTCCTATTATGTCACTAAAAATAGTTGTACAAATTGATAACTAGCAGCTCTCGCATTCATGCCCCTGATTCTGCAGCCTGTGTTGTTGATCTGATGATCATATTAATCCTCTTCCCCATTGCAGTAGCAGTTGCAGAAAGTGAATGACCAAAGAGCATTTTCATTTTCATGCAGCTGCAGCTCGAGATAAAGTCATTAAAGATGTAGATAGTTGAAGCTACGCCTACTACTAAGTAGAGGCTGCCGAAGAACTCTACTAAGTAAAGGTCTTCGGCAGCCTGAGTTGCTGGGAGGGAAACGGTGGAAAGCAGCGTCCTACTCATGCAATTACTTACATAAGGAGCTGCCGCCCGATCCATATTTGAGTGAGTGAATGAATGAAGATGACAGACACAAACTGACGGTGTTGGATTGCTAAAACAGCAGCGACAAACAGGCCTACGTGAAATCAAAAAACAATAAACAATATCAGATATCAACTCTCCCAGATGATCATGATGATGACGAAAAGTAGAGGCTAGAACTACAGTACGAGTCACTACTTACCTTGACTGTGAAAAGACTCCGACAGCACTTGGCTGAAGCCAAGGTTTTCCTTATCTAGGTCATCTGTCTTCGTTTCCTGTTCGCGCGACCTGAGGAAGTTCTGCTCAAGCTTTTTGTAGGCACGGCGGGGCGTGAGATTCGAGATGTGGGAGGAGAGCAGTGCCGTTCGATCCAGACTGCGATTTAGGTACTTCTGACCCGCGGCTGTGCTCATGAGCGCGCGGAAACGCGCGACCGTGAGGCGGTTTACAACGGAGACGTGTCGATTTGCAAAGTTGTGAGGATCATAGGTTGGCTCGTGTACTGCGTCGGTATGCGCCGCGAAAACCTCCTCTTCTATCATCGGCCGCTCCCACGGATCTGGACCCGGTGGCGGTGGTGGGTGCAGCAGTTCCCACGATATCTGACACTCTAAATCCCCGACCAATTCCAGTGGACCTAGGAGTAAACCAGAGTTGTAGATGTTGAAAATATAAATAATTCACTCATTAACTACATAAAAAGCAAATGCTTTTGATGACTAGCTTAATTCTGTACCAGTTCCAGCAGTTCATCTCATTATATTTTGAAAAAATGTTCGCTTCGTCGCCTCTTTCTTCATTCGCATTCTGAACAATGATCATGAAGCAAAAGAGCCTCCTCCTGGACCTCCTACATATAATTATAAAAATACTCAAAAATAAACACTACATGTACATTTTCCAAGAAGGACCACCGGACTTACCTTCGATACAGTGGAGCCGGAAAAGAATCATCTGGTGCGTCCCGGGATAAAGCGTCCCGGACTCCGGTGTGATGGAGAACTCCTCCATGTTTCGGAAGAGTCCCTGTGTGTGCCACTGGAAGCTGAGAACGCTATCCCTGGAATAGTTGACAAGCGCTACCACCTTGGTGTTGATGGAGTCCACTGGTACCACGCCAAAGTCGACCGCCTCGCACGGTGTATGGAGTCGCCAGCGATGGGAAACAATCATCGAAATGAAAAAGATGAAAATACTTTATACAAAAAAAAATGTCAGGCGACACCGAAGCGCGGCGCGGCCTTTTCTTTTGCTACATCGTGTATTGAATGCGTGGTTCTCATCTGCGGGAGGCCGGAAAAGGATGTCTCCCAAGGAGCGAGAACGTATTGGTAGGTCAGGCCCAGGCAGACAGCAGCGTATAGAGTTCCTCCATCGCCATCACATCCAAGCCAAGGAGACCAAGTTTTACTTTTTCAGGCTGGGTCCCAACTTCGATGTCAGTTTCTCTTACATTCGCAGGGCTTCGCAACGTTTCCTACAAAGAAAAGGAAGAATCCAAATCAACTTGCATCTTCAAATGCACAAATTTCTTCAGGCATCCTCAAATCCCTCGGGTCACTATCATGTGGGTGATTGTATTTGAAGACTCAAACTAATCCGCACCGATCGTGTGCAATGTCAGAGCCAAAAAAACAACATTGGAATCCAGTTTCATTTCTACGGACGGTTTCCCATCTTGCGCGTCCGTACGAGAGAGCCGCACCGTAATTAGGCAGAGGCGCGTACGTCTGTAGCGGAAGGGTCGGTCCAAAGGGTGGAGTAAGGTACTCCGGGGGCGCCTCTCCCTTCTTCGGGTCGAAGCCCGTTGCGCACAGTTCGAAGTCCAACGTTTCCACCACAGTTCCGTCTCGCAACGTCAAATCGATTTTGATCGGGCACCGTATCGGCTTTGCTTCGATGGGCGTAAAGTAGGCGCTATTCCGAGAAAACTTACCACCTCCATCCAATTTGTTACACAAAGCACGACGTTGAAACAGTTTCCGCTGCTAGGGGACGCGGCCAACGTCCCTGCCTGGGCCGCGTCCCTGTTGCTTTATAAAACTTAAAACGGTAGTGGTAGCCACAATCGTCATTGTTTTTGCGAAGTACGAGCGAGGGCGAGCACGAATAGTACCGCATGATAGCCACTTGCGCGGCAATGGCAAACTCTACCTCGTATAGTTACATTGGACGAGATGAACAAACTTCTGCTAGTTTTATTCGTCCCCACGATAGGTGATGCATGGGGATGGTAAATTTTCAGGGCATAGGCGTGCAGGAAAAGACGTGACTTGGGATCCAGGTTGCCCGAAGTGGGGTGGATGGTCAGGAGCGGGAACCCGTAGTTCTGTGCTTGCAAATCGTTGATGCTGGCCTGGTTCAGCATCCAGTATGCTGGGGCACTCCCGCAGTTGCTCAATTCGATTACCTGTAGTGGGCCTCGCTCGTAGCCGATAGGGACAGGCCGGAGTGTGATCGCGTTCGCGCGGACGCTCAGCCTGCCGATATTTGGTGGCAACGTGTTTGCCTTACAGTAGAACACCATGGACTTGCCTCGCAACACGGTGAGGACGAAGGGGAGAATATGCGTGCCGACGCTGATATGGACGTGCCAAGTGGTAGAATTGAAAAAATCAAAATGGAAACACTATAAATATTCATGCAACTACAGTCCAGGTGGATTGATCAGGGTTCACGCAACGTGGGAGCATCTCACCGAAACCCGAGTCGGGCAGAGCCATCAACTACAAACAGCGATTGCTCGCCGACACATAACATGAAAATCGATGCCCACTCCTGTAAAAATATCCGCATATTTTTCTACTTACGTGGCGCAGCATGGAAAATTTTTCGGATCCTCCGAGTTAGTTTGTCCCTGTTGGTGTCGTTGAGAGCAAATCCGAGATCATGCTTCTCGACAACCCCATTCATGCTTCTCGACAACCCCCAGAAGATCGTAGTCAGGCTTACAATCAGCCCCCGTAGTTGCCTCGAGTGCACTGAATTCGACTGCGGCATCTCTCTGCCATTATGTAAATTTTACTTATTTTCCATTTTGTCGATTTCCAACCAACTGAAGAGCCTCTGATAGCTGAAGTGCTGGTACGTGAATCGCACGAACTGAAACTCTCCCGGCGCGATGGTTGCGGTCTTTGGGTACACGTCGAGGACCTTGTGGTTCTCGACCCACTCGTAGTGGTGTTCCGCCATCATCAGCCTCTGCTCCTCCACGGTTGGTTCGTCCCCCGTGCTGGCGCCCCCCTGACTGGTTCCCCGGTGCCATGGGGGAATCTCGTCGTGCCACAGAGGCACATCTTGCAACTGCAGGTCGCCTGGGGTCTGTAGTTCGAACTCTACTGGCACGTCCGTCGGGTTCGTTAGAACCTTAAAGATATTCATCATCTCGGTTTTAGCGTATTTGTTGTTCCCTTAAACTTCTACATGCATGATAAGCCGTACACATATCATACAGCCTGTGTCCGACGTGGGCGCTCTACGAAATAGGAAGGGTCAAAAAGTCCAAAACGTCGCTATGACGCACTGATCGTGTTGACCCACGCCTGTCGGTCGTTCGCAATAGAAAACTACTCCTGGCGAGAAAATATTTGCACTATTTCATCAAATGAATCAACATCAGTATTCACTTTCAGCATTGCAAATGGATATAGAGGCTGCACCAAGTAGACGACGGTTGGTTGATTGCCGTACGGCGCGGTTCCAAAGTTCAGCTGGTAGCTACCCAACTGCGGCAGGAGTTTTCGTCGCGCGTCGAATCCGAGCGCGCTCTGGAACTTCCGATCTACCGCGCTGGGTCGCAGCCGTTGCCCCTCAAATCATATGGAAATCCTCTACCACCTGTAGCCATCTCAAAAAGTGCACAACTGCTACTGGGCTTGCACCTCGCAGTGTCAACATTCTAAATGAGTGTCAGAAGTGCCGTCAAAACTACAAGTATAACGGTGCAAGGCTATAAAGAAACATGCCACGTACTAATGCAATTTCGAAAATAATGCAACAAGGGCAAGATTACGGCGACCGCGAGCCGCAGTCTGCTGCAGCTCTACTTTTCCGCGTCCTTATATATAGGTTGTATTAATTTTTTGTCCTATACCCAGCAGAAGTTTCGATTTATAGAAATTTCCCACTTTGCGAACCATGGAATGGAGGTGGTAAGCCTGACTTTCTCTACCATAACTGATTGAAGTCATCAACTTGGCAGTAAGTCCAGAGCATCGACACTGGCTGGGACACCGCGGACTCCTGCCGGACATCCGATATTTGCACGAGCGGCGACTGGGCATCTGCGCGCACGCTGAAGTGCGCCTCGAGATCCGCTTCGCTCTGGTCTGGTAGTGGATGGTGAAAGGCGACCGGAACCACGCGAATGTGCCACTGATGCACGCCGCGCCGCTTCGGGTTCACCTCAAACTTCAGGTCCACAAAACCCCGAGGGCCCACTGCACCCTCGGTTTTCTCAAATACCAGGGAGTCGCGAAACAGCGCCGCGCGATCCTCGTTGCGCTCCAGCGGGTCCTTCGGGGGCTGTGGGCTGGGAGGGTAGCTATACCGGTCCGTGATGCGCGGGGAATTCAAAGGCGTGCTGTGTTTAGTTTGTCCTCTCGTCTCTAGTAGATCAATCGCATTTAGATTTATTCATTTTCATCGTGCTTTATTAGTCGCCTGAACGTGAACCTGGACCTGCGCATTCCGAGAAGAGCGGTTCTCATGCATTGTGTCTTCGAGCGCCCTTCAGCTACTTGCAGGCGAAAGTCAAAGGATAAGGAAGGTATTCATTTCTAATTGTCATTGTGTTTATCTTTATAATTATGTACTTACATTATAGTTGGTCATACGTATAATTTCTGTTCTCGAACGGACAGGAAGACCAACGGGTGGACGCCCGACGAGCGCGCAGGCACACACAAAAAAAAGCAAAAAAGAAACGCAACGCGCCGCGAATACCTCTTGCCGTCCCTATGACTTCCCTTCGGAGAACGCATTTGTTCAATGCTTTTTCTGAGCGGACTCCTATCAAGTTCCAGTCGTTCAAATTCAAATTGAACCTCGAGCTTGAACCGTACTTCCTGATTGCTGTTGTTGAAGAGCCGCACCTCCGCCTTGGTTTTGTCTGGATGCGTGGCAGTTAGCACACCTAGGTCCACTGACGAAGTTTCGAGAGACAGTGCCTGTCATAGATGCAAAAAATGGATATAATGCCGAAAGCTTGCATGTAGTCTTCTCCGTACTTCATCATCAAATGTTGCACTACTTCAGTGCCTCTTCCTTTTTGACGTCAGCAGACACTACTTCACCAACTTTGCTGTGCCAATGGGAAAAAAAGTAGTTAATTGACGCTGAACTATGACTATCTTCCTTTTTGGTTATTATTTTCTGAACAAACTACAAGTACAAAGGCGTCTGTACCGGTTGTTGGCCGTGTCCTACTAGTTGAATGGCATAGGGTTTTCTTGCCGTCGGGTGCGGTGCAGGTTCTTCGACACAGAAATCTCCTTCCCCGGCAACATCCTCGATTGCGCGCGGCCCAAAGAAATTTCGGTCCTGTATTGCAAAGACCCTCTCTCTATGGATGTGTCAGGTACCGAGGCATCGTCACCTGAATGGAGTCGATCTTTATACATTTATCTAACATGCAAAAAAACGTCTGCAATAGGAGCCGCTGTTAGCTTAGTGGTCGGCGTCGGCTCGAGATATATACCTTCAAAGCTATTCGACGCGCATTTGTAGTGCCTCGGGCTATTTGGAGAATGTAAAAATAAAGAGCACTATGCAAAATTACGCTTTAATGCTAGCCATCAGCCCAACTTTTACTCTTGACCGTGAAAAATAGCTGAAATAAAATTCCGATTCGCATGCTGCCATATCAAATGTATGATGTCACTTGCAAGAATGCAGTCACTCTTTGACGCCTCGCATTGAATGCATCGCAAAATATTTCGTCCAGTGAGCGACCTACCCCTGCGCCTGACACTTCCATACTTGTCGTCGTCGGCGTATCGCTTCTCAGTGGCGTAGACGCTTATCGCGGTTGCTATCTGCCCGGCGGCTTCTGGCGTAAACTTAAGGGCAATCTGACTGCTTTCAGCTGGTCCGAGTTGGCCTTCCGCCTCCTCAACGTGAAACACGCTGCGAAATCGTGCTGGTATCCTTACATCATAGCTGATGGGAATCTCCGTCCGGTTTCGAACCTTTTTTAAGTGCGTTTTTTTTTTTTAACCGTAGGCACGCACTCACCCCGCGGGGTGGCGTCGCCGGAAAAACCAAGAACAGCTCTGTTTTTCAAGATTCTCTTTCTCATCGTCCTACTATATATATTAGAATCAAATTACTCAAGCGATCCGTGGCAAGATTAAAGCGCTGCAACCAGCAAAACCTCCATGCGTTTGCACATTAAAAGGGATGACATTTTTGCCCTTGTTGTTACCATAAGGGCTCGCGTAGATTTCAAGCCTTGGCAGGTCAGCGGAAAGGTAAGCAGATTTTTCACATCCAGCTTCGTTTGCCAACACCTCCCCTGCACGTGCACGTAACGGTACTCGGTTTCCTAGTATCAAAAGGAATAGCGCCCCTACCACCACGGAGCTGCGGGCAACGTTTTCTATGCTTGTTCCGCAATAGGGATGTTGAAACGCATGCAGCTACTTGCTTCTTCGAGCGTGGAGGCCCCGTTGCTGCTGTTTATATATAGCATGATGCTCGCAAGTGCTTAGTTTAGTACATGTAGAGCAGTGATGCACTATCAATGAGAAGCGTCACAAGGTAAAATGTAAGCCGTCTCTCATCTCGTCATGTCGAGGCTGCATGGTTCGCCTATGCCAAGACTCTAACGGCATCTTCAAACTAGGACAGCAATTATGTTTTTGTATGTTTCGCAAAAATGCCTTGCGATGCAAGCATTTACATCAGCCGCACCAGGCTTAGGGGCAAGGCGCTTTTCACTTTGATGCCTCGTAGTTGACAACGATTGGAATTTTTGCTTTGAACTCGGCCTCATTTTGGATTTTCGTCGGGGAATATCCAAGAAAAAAGCGGTGCTATTGCCGGAAGCGCAGGAAAGTGACATCATGATCACTGCCCTTCTCGTTGTCGTTCTCGTACCCTGAGCATATTTTTAGTCACATGATTCATTGGCTAAGCTTTTTGTAAAACTACAAGCATGCACTTTTCAGTGAGAACAATGCAAGCGAATACACCATGCATAGTTATTCATAGCTAGCACGTGAATCACAATGATATGCTAGCTATCGTTATGCATGCTGGTCACCGGAATCCGAATCACTGTCGCACAGCGTTCCTCCACGCCGAGACACTGGACCCCAACATGATGTGCTGCTCCTGTATAACAGTTTTGTACAACTAACACACGTTTTTTCTTGCATAGAGCAAACTCCACCACGATCGCGTGAAACGAGTGGGGGTAAATGCAGCCTCGTTTGGGGTAGCAGCTGAATGGTGTTTCCTCGCCGAGGTTTTCTCCGAGCGCCGGTAGGATCCGATACACCATCTTCGTGTCCCCACAGTTCTTGATCAAGAAGACATGGTAGCTCCCTGAAAAGATATTTGTATTTCTATGTAGCGAAGCTTGAGGTGCTTGATGTGGTTGTGGAGCAGATGATCCATTACTAATCACTGCCCTCCTCAATAAAATTACAAAAAAATACTGTCTGCAACAAAAGTCTTCGAGCCGTCAACATAGCTTCGAATCCAAGTATGCACAAGGCCAGATCATTGGTACGTTGCATGAGCGCGCAGGGCTTCATTCGCACGATGTTGTTGGAGTCCGAGACTTCTACTTGGCAGTCATCACGATGGTAGCCCATTGTGTGGCCTTGACAGTACAAATTCAGGCAGGTGGGTGGCGTGAATCTTTTCAAATTGACGAGATGAAAGCTTCGGTTTCGCTTTGGGTACACGTAGCACTCCAGCACTTCGCCGTCAAAGTTCATTTCCTTTCCGGGCCTGTAGGTCACCTGAAACTCCATCTCTCCTCGTGCTGGTATCTCGACGCTGTTTGGGTAGACGGAAAAGGTGGCGAGATCCAGTTCCTCAAACTTCGCCACGCTTGTGGCTTGTCGCGTCTCATTCACGATCATCCATACGGCGATCACCTTTGATTTGATTTCGATTTTCAATAGATTACGAACCGAAGCTGTAGTTGAAGCACTGAGTATTCAATTCGCGCGCTACAGTGCGCCAACAAAGAAAGAACTACTACCCGGCACCTGTACATAGACATGCGAGTTCGCAATGCTGCAGTTCGATTAGTCTCGTCGCCAGTATCTTCTCGAAGCGCGCCTTTACTACATCCACACAGTTGCAATGCCAAAAATCTCGAAAATGCTAGTACCTTCTGACTCGTGTTATTTGTGACGGTTACTGTGCGGACTCCGGGCTGACCGAAGAAGTCAAGCTCGTCGGGGGTGAGACAAACGTCCTTCGGAGGGTAGACACACTCCAAAAAGTATGAAAGTAGAAACAGAAAGCCAGTTGTCATCTATTAATTTATCATGGTGTATCATTTGCTCGGGTTTGCTGCGGATGCGCTTGTGCGCCATTGGTTTCTTCCCAGAGCAAACGCAAGGCGTGCTAGGGCTAGTGCTTATCACATAAAAAAGTTTTTACCTCAGTCTATACACATGCAGGCCTTTTATCTACCGCGAAAATGTAGATCCATATCTACATGGCGCTAGATCATTCACCAAGACAATGAGACACCAAGTAAAATAACTGACTGCAATTTTCGCGTCTTTCGCTTTGATAGGAAGCTTTGTACGTTCGAAATCTCTGGGCGTTTGAGCGTCGCCGGAAAAACTCGCTCTAGGAAGTTATGGTACGTTTTCTTGGGGGATACCGAACGCACCGGACTGCCATGATCACCTGCGTTGGCATATTTTTTTTCTCATATCTTCTATAGGGTTATCAATCACGATGGCGGCATCTTCATCGTCATCTCTCTCTTCTTGCAGTTACAACATGATAATCTGTGAGCAATATTATGCAGTAGGTACTAGTGAAGGCAGTGCGAAGCTTTTGTCTGGCACAGCCACAGCCACATCAGACAAGACAAGACTCCGACTCGGGCATTGAAATACAAAAATAGCCGCGGTTTTTGATTACGCAGACCCGCCGCGGGGAGTAGGTGTATGTGAAATATCATTCTGCATAGTGTGGCTGGCAATCAAAATCGGAGTCGCGGCCTAAACTCACATACTGAAATGGAAACTTGAACCTTCGGAATTGAAAGAAAAAAGACTATTCCCCAAGCTACGATCCTCCCGACCCCTCCATCTGGGCCTGTGCACTGAAGGCCCGAATGCGGTCCCACACCTGGGGCATTGACTCTGCGTTTTCGTTTTGGGCTGGCCTCAAGAAAGGGACGACACTTTAGCTGACTCACATGTTCTTTGCGTCATTGAGCCACGCAAGAAGTGGCTCGGGTGTGTTTTACACGGAAGCCGCCCCAGCCGATGGTAGACTAGACCCCGCAGGAGCTTCTTTTTTGTCTAAGAAGGTGGTCGAGTAACACTACCTACCGCGAACACAAAAAGCATAAGCTGCAAAAATACCATCGTGCTCTTCCTTCCCGGGAGTTCCTTTGGAGAAAGGCGTCACACCTCCGGCAAGTGATGGCGCGTCGGGGGAAGCGTCGTCTGAGCGTGTTGGTGAGTTTGGTCTTGAGTCGTACTCCGGATAACCCTGCAGCCGCATGCGATGCCACTGCGTGACATTATCGATCTGTAGCACAGCGGGTCGCTGCGCATCCGTGTACCCGGTCCCAATCAGGTCGACGGGTACTGCTTCTAGAGGGCCGTTCTTAAAGACACAGTAGAACCTGTGATGCAGGGGGAGACCTTCTCGGTTGTGTTGCCGCACTGCAAGCGGAAGCTCCGCCAAACCAAACTGATACTGAACTAAACTGAAAGCTGCATCAAATACAAGTGCTGAAGATTTTCATCGGCTTCTTGTTTCTCAACATTGGAAACCTGAAGACAACAACGCATCTTCAAGAAGACAAAATGCAGAGCATGCACACGCCCACCTGGACGCGCGTTTGCGTTGTCTATAAGAAAAAAGTAAAGGAAAATGTAACTTTTTTTAGTTACATATGTTACCTTTTGTAGTAGTTGATGGGGGCCATGGGTGTGAAGTAGATGTGAATGAGGACGTAGCCGTGCGGCGCCAAGGTGCCGGATGGCTTGTCGAATGTGAAAACGTTGTATAGCTGGGAGCTGTTCACGAAGTGGTAGTGGACCTTCAGCGGGGACCTATTGTCTAGCCTCAGAATCTTCACACCTGAATATATTTTTTACTCACATCTACGTCAAGTGCACGACAACCGTAGGCAGCGCAGTCTGCGTCCTATCCTGTGTTTCCCGGCACAACTTCAACTTCTACTTCATGTTGTGGTATCTACACACATATAATTTTTGCGTCGGGTTCGGGTATCGCAGTAAAGAAAATCGCTCGTTATCATGCTTCTCAACCTGAAACTATATAATAATTGATAAATATGTAGCTTTACCCGGATCCTTTCCCTGCTGCTTCAGCATTGCCCGCTCATACACCCGTGCGGGATCCTGCGAGCAGTCGAGTTCACCAAAGTTCAAGCTCTTGGCGGAGAAGTCGACGGTGGGGCTGACACAACTTCCTGTCACGGAGACTCGTAAGGGCGCCCCGCCCGGGGACACGATTTCGAAGTCTCGCGCAACGGCCTCCCCGACGACAGCGGACGAAAATTTGAACTCCACCTCTCCCTTCTCGCCGGGCTCGATGCTGCCGCTTTCCGGAAAATACTGCAGCGCGCAAGGGTGGAGGGGCGGTATTTCGTCCTGCACCGGCCGTAGCACGTAGTTGGCCCGTACGAGAGAAACGTTCTGTATCTGCAGCGCGACTCGAGTTGACTGGCTCGGAAGCACGGGCGGCAAATCGACGAGCGTCGTCGTGTTGTCCGCGGGTGGAGGTATTCTTCGGATACCGGCTGCCTGCTCCGCGGAGGTGTTTGGCATGACAGCTACTAGGTGCGGCACCTTCCCAGCGCCGATCACCCGGAGTTCATAAAACTTTACGTCTTCGACTGCCTCGTCAGTGTGTGGTGGCATGTGGGCGCTGTCCAACTCTGGAGCCCCCTCGGTGGAACTGGATCCGACGGCGGCGGATATTTTTACGCGAAGGATACCCTCGTACGTTTTGGCCTGTGGTGGGTGAAACTCGATTTCCACCTCCATCATACCGTTTACTGGTATGGTGCCGCTGAGGTTCCGGGGCATCAGAAACGGCGCCCCGCAGCCCCACTCGTAGCAGAGCGGAAGCGACCCCGTGTTGTGCATCGGCAATGCAATCACTACAACTTCCTGCACCGCCCCATAACCAAAGTCGACAAATGGCGGAATAGACAACGCGAGCTCCGTAACGACTGCCTTCAGCAGGATGGAAAATTGACCTTAGACGAGATTTTAGCACCATGAAGATGAAGATGATAAGACTCATGCGCTCGCTTCCTTTCTTTATTGCTAGCTAAGTAGATCATCGACATCAAGCTGAGCCTGAGTCGAAGTCGTCCACTTCCAACATTGAATTTCAAGCCACGCGAGCACGTGTGGCGCATCTGTCTTCTCGTGGTCCTTGTCGATTGCGTATGAATGTGACTATGACTATTTTCCTTGTCCTCCTTAATGCAGCTTCTACGCTATTAACGATCAGCATCAGTCTTCGTTTTCTATTTCCTGTAGATAGTCAGTGATCAGAGTGAGGCATGTTGTGTACTTATAATCATGCTCTCGACGCACTAGCAACATGACTACCTCCGATCCACCAGCATGTGAAAAATGGAAGCACTTGCAGTCCGTACGTTGAATAAAAAAGGTGTACCTGTTGGAGTTTTTACGGTGACGTAGTCCAGATGGGGCTCGTATATGATTGGTCGAAAGAAGAGGCGGATGGTGACGCTGGTGCCGGGTGCAAGCGCCCATCCTTTCGGATAATCAAGCTGGAACGCCTCGTTCTTCGGAAGTTCGTAGTTCAGTTTTTGTGTCGTCTGTGGTTGTTGTGATTCGATAAACTGAATCAACATGGGAGATAAAATTGGATTGAAAAACAATGCCTGGATACGTATTGCAGCCTAATTCCTAATACACGAAGACAACATCAACCCCTTGCTCGCGTCTTTTGGCGCGCGAGTTACTGTCTGACTGCGAAGAATTGCAACTCTCCTTAAAAAAGTAACAAGTAGTTTGAGTTTGTTCGTCTACATCGACCACTTACCAGGGACACATTTTTGATTGTGATGGTCTTCTGCACTTCTTTTCCTATCTGCCAGCCGGATATCAGGATGGAATCTGCACAATCGAGTCCGAAGATGCTGACCCTTTCTTCCCGTTTCAATTGTCCTTTCGTCTTCGCGACCCGGTTCACCCCCGGTGCAGGTGCACCGGCGTTGAGGTTGGTAGCTACCGGGGCTGTCGTCGGCATTCTGATAACAAGCTACGCGGGTTCTGCACTCTATAACGCGCCCCGTCCGCGGCTGCTTGCCTTGCGCGGCGAAAAAATGGTGCCGGTGGGTAGCGCACCAGAGCCTTCCGCCCTGTCGTTGCGGGGACGGTTATCGTCGCTCCACTGCTCGGAGGTATCGCCCGCCTCGACCGGTCGTCGCAGTGCCGCTTCAAGATGGAGGAGGTCCTGCTGTTGACAAAAGTCTACAGGAGCAGCCGACATCTCTCTCGTCTCATCTGCTTTCGTTGCTTTTCTTCCGCCGACCCGTGATTTAGACTGGAGGGCGCCCAGACTTCGTTTCGAATGTGAAGCTCGCTCGCTCTGATGTTCCTCGGTCTTGTTGCCTCGATATCCTCAAGAACATGGAGGGCCCAATTTTACTCATCAAAATCTTCATACATCAGTCAACCTCAATCTACAACCTGTGGAATGTTTCTTCAGAAGTTCTACACGAGCAAAAACTTGCAGCGAATTCGTTCACATAGAAGCGCGAATCCGCGCGAAAGCGAAGACCAGATTATAGCACTGGGTGGCCTTTTGTTTTTGATCTCCGAGTGCAACATGAATTTCGCTCACGACGTCAAGGCACGAGTACGATTGTCACAAAACTGCAGCTCTGACAAGTGGAAAATCTCGTCACGCTCACGATAAAGCGCGCGAGTGGTGTGCACCAGGCCCGGCTTTTCCTCACGCTGAGATGATACCGCACCCGCCCAGGGTGTGGGAAGCCCACCTGGCAAGAGGAAGAGCAACCCGCTCATCTTCCGGAGACCTTGTATATTAAGATCAAGAAGCCGCCGAGATGCTCTCGGACCAGTTACTCGCTCGCATCTCAAGGATCTTGGGACGCGATGCGCGCAGGGTCGCTCATCTTCTCATCTTCTGCGACTGCGCGTGCGCCTCGAGTGTGTATGTAGTTTTGTCTGTCTCCAACTTTATTTGCCAGGCAGAGAGGGTGAGGGACGACCTCTTCGATACTACAACTACTAGTATTCAAGGATTATAAATATCACTCAAGCCTAGCCCTCATGACCACGCTCATCGAGTTTCATCACTGCGAATCAGACCTCTCAGGCATATCGCCCTGTCTCGAAAAGCTACAAGCCACCTCCTGATGATCAATCGTGGATTCATAAGTAGACAAGCAACAAAACATGTACAGAGGTAGGCGCTGGCTAGAAGCGGCATTAGACATGATGTCCTGCTTGCTGAGTCTCATGGACAAAACGTAAACGAAATTGCGTTCGGGGTCGTGACCGCGACGGACGATGAACAGAAGCTTCGCTCCCGCCGGCGTCTCATGCAATTTTCTTTTTCCTTGCACTTTACCGAAATTTTCGTTGTAGTTGAACTACTGCTCCCCGAGCTCGAATCCATCTATTTGCGTACGGTTATGCAGCAGCTCTGTGCCGGCGCCTCATCTAGCTTTGTTTTGCTGATGTTTGGTGACGAGAAAATTTTATGGATTTGTCGTCCCTAATGTGCAGCAGGTGGGTGCGGTGGCTCTTGAAGCTGTTTGGCGTATAAAAATTCTTGTCGTTCTTATGTTTGACTTGCTCTTCTAGCGCGCTCGCATAGTAGTTCTGAGTTTGTTCTTTCACACAACAACTCCTGTTCTGCTTGTGTTTTGATGTTACTTTGCCACTGCCGTTCCAGACTTTGAAAAAAATCGTATTGCCTGCGTGCACTCTGAGGCAATTTCTTCTTGAAATCTTCCTTTGTATCGCGATTGCGATTCGTTTTCCGCTTGGGTTCAGAGTCGCGCTCCCCGGTAACTTTATCTGGCAAGTCTTGCCTGGTCCTCGACCTTGTTGTGGTGGTACTAGTCTCGTCCTGCAGTTTATTCTTATTTCTTCTGGCGGCCCTGTGCTCGCGTCTGCTTGACAGTTCCTCTAACGTTCGCGAATCCTGTTCCTCCTGCATATGGTCAAAATTCTCTTGTCGGATTGCGACTCGTGTGGGCCCGTGGCAGACCGCTTTGCCGGAGTTCTGACTTGTTGTCGCCCCTCCAGCAAAACCGGTGGATGAAGATGATGATGTTGGAGGGGGGTTTGTATTGCTTGCACTTGCAGTTGCTGTGTCGTTCTCGTTTCCATTATGATTATTCATATTTTTTCTTTTTGTCGTAGTGATCATCCCCGTGCTAATCTTTCGAAGGGGAGACGAGGAGTCCAGCTTCGGCCGCTGTCCGGGGCGGAGTTGCTGCGGTGGTATGTTGCTGTGGGCACAACGTGATCGAGATCCGCGGTTCTCGGTGGGAATGGCTCCTGTAGGTGTCCCGCAGAACTTCGGGCTGCAAAGATCCGGCGACTCGTCCTCCGGAGCGAGAGCGCCTATCCTTGACCGTACCGCTGAAAAATGACGACTCGATCGATGCTCACCTTCTGGTCGCGGATCCTGCAGGACAGCCGGCGCACAGCGGGCTCGCAAGCTCGACTTTTGAGAGCCATGCGAAACGCGTCCACGCGCAATTTCCTCGAAACTGGCTGTGCGTGGCCGCGGCGATTCCGATTTCAACATATGTAATTGGTCAGCACTAAGAAGATCCACGACGTCCACCGCCCCCTCTCCATCTACTTCTTGATGTGATGGTGCTCTGTGCCGTTGGTCCGCTTGGCCGCGACTCCTGGGAAGCATTGTCAGAGGTTGATTGCTTTGCTGTGCCGTGACGTGGTCCTTTTTTTTACCGCCAGTATTTGTATTTGTATTTGTATTTGTTTTCCTTCTACTTTCGAGCTCCAGATCGACAGCGGCAGCAACGTGGTCGTCAAGAGCACGGCTTACAACATTCGAGCGATCGTCTTCGCGGCCGTGCTGGTAGTAGCAGTTGCGAGGACCACGATCAGTGAATGACGAAAATTCTTCACTAGCGAAAGGAGCGGGCCAGGCTCGCGGGCATGTAGTGGCAGTGGCACCTGCCAAAAGCGGCTCGTTCAGGTACTCGCCACGTCGTCCCCCCTGCTTGCGCAGTGCTGCAGTGCGGGACTGAGAGTGAGAATCAAGAGTCCACTGAAAGGATGAAGCAGATGAGCAGGATGAAGAGGCTGGTGGAGCGGTGTCGTTTCTTCTGCTTGTGTCGATGATTCCAGACAGCAGCAGGTCCGGACTGCTGAACTTCGACGTCAATCCTGACGAAAGAATCGGCGATGGAAGGCTCATGTGATGCATGCCTTCGCAAAGTGCTGCTTCCGGGCGAGCCAGGTCCTCCTGGTCTTGGCTGGAGTGAACCGCGAAAAGCTCCCTGCTCGTCTTTCGGCCAGAAGAACAAGCAGTGCTGTAGTCACGGAGAGTCTGTGCGAGTTCCTGCTCCACAAAATGGAGATCGCGCACCTCGTGCGAGGCGGTCTGCAGCCTTCGCGGAACCACGACACTAGTGACGCCAGAAGTTGTAGCCACCGCGGTGCTGCAGTGGCAGGCTTGCTGCAAACCAACATCAGTAGACATGTTTTCCTCCTGCGCGGCGGGCGGAGGCGCATGCTGTAGGCGTTTCGTTGCATTTTTTCCGGCAACAAAATAAATCTGTGGCGCTTTATTGCTGGAGGTCCGAGGACAACTCGAAGGCTGCTCATGGGTTTGCGGGCCTGACCCACGACGAGGACCGCTTGATGCGACTTGCGTGTCTGTGTACGAGTACGGGGAGACCGCTCTTTCTTTTTTACAACTTGTCGAGGATTCGACAAACGAACCAGTGCAGCTGGCCTCAGGATCACGACGATCATGATTGCAGTCATCTACTAGTACGACCTCATCAATGTCTGCTTCTTGAAATAGGTCGTCCTTTTTCCTCTTTTGCGCCGTCCCTGCGTCTGGAGTCCGTACTTTCCCAACATCAAACCGTCTTTCGGCATCAAAACCAGCGATCGACCCGGGCGCATTTCGGCCGCTGCGTCCCGTGGTGGTCAAAGGACTGCAATGCGTCGCTTTGGCGATGGCAGCAGGCTGAACACCTCTAGGGTAGCCTCCGTTTCTTTTCTCATCCCGATCTTCCCCGTGAGGAGGCGGCCCGTTCGTGGCGGTATCACTTAGTTCCGAGACCCCGACCCGGACCCGCTCATCTACTCCCTCGTCCTCCATATTCTCCGCAGCTGTCCTTGCCATCATCTTTGCTTGCAACCCAGCAGACCCACGCGACTGCGTTCCTCTTCCTGCAGGTACTTGTAATATTCCATTACCTTCATGATCAAGCTCGTCTCGTGTTTTTTCCTCAAACAGACGCTCGAGCAGGTTCGCGCTTCCCGCCACCTTTGCCTTTCCTCGCTGACGCTTCTCTTTCTGCACATGACCAGAGATGGTATCACGCGCCAATGCATCCTGTGCAAAAGTATCTGCATCATCGTAGTCAATTCGCAGTCGTACAAAAAATTGCGATCTTTATCTACCTGCCAAACACAAACCAGCGGTCGTCTACGTCTATACCTAAATACGAGTAACAGGCTCTGTTATCGTTTTCTTCTTGAGCGATGAAAAGCAAAACAATAAAAGCTGTAGTACTATTGGCATTACAGTTACTAGTTGCGCGATGCAGGAGCTTTTGCAATGCATACAACACGAGGGCTTCCTCGGACTGTCCCTTAGCCAGAAACGTCGCCTGGACTTCCTCTCCTTGATTCGGTGTCACACGTCTGCAGCTCGAAAGTCCGACTGTCGCTCCTGCGGCTGCGAGCTGCTTCTGGCTCACCACAACACTGCAGCTTTTCCTCGTTTGCTCTGTGCGGCCCCGCCTTCTGTTGAACAGGTCATCTGCTTCTTCTTTCGCCCCTATTGCCCCCGCATCGGATGTTTCATTATTGTTCTTAGCCTGCGGAAAAAAGCCAGAATTTTTCACGACGACGTTGCCGCCAAGTAGACTCTGACTTGCATGTCCTCGGGCGGAATCACCGCAACCACGAGCTGCTTGCGTTTCCGTTGCACCGTTTCCATCTCCAGTGTGCGGCATACCAGAAGAGGGAACAGATCCGAAGGCCATAAGCTGGCTCTGGGTACGACAGGGACTGTAATCTATCGGCGATGGCTCGAGATCACTGCACACGGAGGAGGCAGTGGAAGTCGAGCTCGCGCCCTTGATTGAAATCGTGCTGGGGAATGGGTGCGGAGATCCACCGTCGTCTTCTGCCGTGCTAGGTAGAACCTCGAGCTCTGTCTCTGCGTCAAAAAAGTCCTGATCCACAGTTATAAAGTGTCTGGTCTTGGCTCCGCAGGGACCGTAGTCGTTTTTCCTAATGTGAGAGTGAGTCTTAGTCTTTGCTTTTGTGTTGTAGTAGTTCTGGGTACGTTCTTCTTCGCACGATGTCAACGAGAACGGAGCAGGGGCAAGTGTTCCTTGTGGAAGATCTTCACCCGTTCTTTCAGCAGCACACACGTCACGGTCAACACCGCTTCTAGCACTAGAAGCCAGGGGCTTCGCGCACCAGTTTTCTTGGAAAGGCGCTCGGTAGCGTGCTGGCATCCTCGCTCTCGCAGAAGTGTCGCTTGCAATATTGAAACGCTGCTCGCTTTTGTAGTTTTGCTTTCGACCGCAAGCGGTTGTGCCTCCCACCATTTTCCCCGCGCGATGAGAGCGAGCGGATCGGGATCCACAAGACTTCACAGCGAGCGCAGTTGTTGGTGCTGGCTGACAAGACCACTGAGGAGCTTCTCCATTGCACTCGTCTTTTGCCTTTTTCTTCCTCAGGCAAAAGCTATCAAGTTCAAAATGATCATCGCTCCTCGCACGCCGGTGACGAGCTCGTTGTCTTCGTCCTTCCCTGAATTCATTTCCCATCGCTCCTTGAACAACGCCAACGAGCTCGCGTCTCATCTTCTGCCTGATCACCGCACTCCCGCCGCGCGGCTGGCCCAATTTTGCAATCCGTGGCGGATAAACGATCTTCGAAGGACGCTCCTGCAACGCCTTCGCCTGTGCACCAGTAGTAGAAGAAGAAATCAGATTGATCATGATCTGTTTGCCCTGTGATTGCGCGGCTTCACCCTGGCCTGCTTCTGAAGGCCGCGTTTTATTAGAACCAATGGATGACTCTGTCGCTTTCGTGTCTTGGTACTGCAGCGCGGAGGCGAGCACTGTTTCGCTTTCGGTTTCGCCCGCTCGGCTTTGCGGCATGAAAGTGAACGATGACGCAGGCGCGCGTTGGATATGGATTGCTGGAGATATTACACCTCCAAGAAGTCCCTCCTCGTTCATATTCTTCTTTGCCTTGTTCAGGACAGTTCGTATTCGATAGCTTTTGGGAATTTCCCTCTGCAGGCAGTTCCCTGCAGCTGGCATTGACGAAGCGGAAAAGGCCGCCCCTGGCGGTGGTATTGAGTCGCGGGCGTCCTCCCTGGTTTGAAGACGCCGCGCTTCAGTTCGGATAGCAATAGGCACTGTTTCACCAATATGACATGTGTGTTGTAGAGACCCGCTCCCACACGATGTTTCTGAATTTTTCGGCTCGCAACTTGCCTGGTAACTTTCTTCACTTCCGCCCCCACCCGCCAGGAGCAGCTGACGGATACAGTACTCCCGCGCCTCGTGCAAGTCCTGCTCGCAACTGGTCGCAGTGACCGAGAGAGTCCTCTTCGCAGGCACTATATTTGACTCTCGCTGCCACGATTGGAGATGCATTTCATCTGAAAGTTCCTGCAATATTTGGAGCACGGGTCGGGTGAAGGTCACGCCGTGTTGCTCTTCGTTTTGCAAGACAGATACGGTCGTGCTTGCAGCGCTTAGAGGAAATAAGTGCTGAGGTGGAACGTGAATAGAGGTTGCAGGATCATGAAGATGATGACTGCCGTCTTCGTTTCCTCTTGGAATGTCAGCGGCCCCGGTGTGCCGGCTGTGAATTATCGGTCCAGGGACGCCGATGTCGCACGATGTTCTGCCCTCTTGCCCATTAATAACCAGGTCGATCTTCTCGTCATATTCCACAATCTGCTTGTGAATTGATGGCGCACGAGGCATCGTGGCAGAAGTATCTTCACGATTACGACAATCATCAGGACCCGGCACAGAAATTAGATTCATTGTACGAAGTTCATGTTGATTTTGGGCAATAATCTTCGAGTGGCCGCCCTCGCCCCCTCCGCCACAACTCTTCCCCGTTTTAACGGCTGCATGGGGTGCCTCACGGCGCGAGGGCGAGCCGCCCGCGGTGGCCCTTTTGCTTCTGGCGCCCGCGGCGTGTGACCCTCCAGTTCCCCGCACCCAGCGGCCCTGCGATATTCCGTTAGCTGGTGAACAACCTGCACGCGGCGCGGCCATCGGAACGGTGCCGCCGTTCCTCTTCGTGGCATTTTTCGACTTGCGCTTTTCCGCAAATCGCGGTCGAACGGTGCGCCCTGGAAGGAGTTGTGTCTTTTTCTGAGCGTAGCGTAGTAAGCGCGGCTGCGGGTTGTAGAGCCTGTTGTTTATATCTCGACAGGCTTGCCCAAACTGTGCCGAAATTTCTTGCAGCTCCTGCAACTCCCCCCGAATCGCCTGCGTGACCCTATCAGACATCATGATGTCTTTGCGGTCATTGCTTTTGTTTTTCCGCAGGAACGCCTCTACCGGTGCAGATGCGGCGGCTCTTGATGCAGGAGGGGGCGCAGGTCTGTTCTTATCTGTATTTTTTATTTTCAAGAAAAATTATATGCAAGTGCTACTTGTAATGCAAGACAACGACCTCGCTCTTGAGAAAACGCGAGAGAAGCCGGCTACTTTTGTACCAGATGCGTGCTGCCCAGGTATTAACACTTCTATGTCTGATCTCATCTGTTACTGTTGCACTGTTGCTTTCGGAATACCTGTGTTGTAATGCGAATAAAGCTACTGCATGATGGTCTAGTAGCCCGTCCAGCCTTGTTACAGAGTATCGATACTCGAAAATGCACGATGATCCAATGAAATTTGGATTGCAAATCAAGCAAACGAGCTTTGCATGTTCCTGGTGCTGCTGCTGTTCATGCCGCGAGACCAGCGAATATTGTCACCGGGCCGGAGGTAGACCCGTTCGCGACCTTTCAACATGATCTTACATACATACGTATATATGATTAAAACCAGAAAAAAAAGCTGCTAGTATTCCCTGAGGCAGCGATTTGTATTTGCTAAAGTTTTTTCTGTTCTCCAAGTCAAATTGGAGGCCGAAGCTGAAGTGGCTCCTTGCGGGGTTCACTATTCAAATATGTATATACAGCGTATGCTGCAGCTGCCGCTCCTGCGTCGTGGAGAACCAGCAACAGTATTCGACCCGAGTGAGCCCTTCAGCGGCAACATTCTTCCACCTGCCTTCAACATCATCTTTCGAAGTTCGTCGAAGGGAACACACCCATCGCGAACGGCTAGGCTGCTAATGCTGTCGAAGGCCGACCGCCACTCTTCTGCTTCGCTGCGGCTTCTCGTTGCGGCAGAGGGCCGTCCCGCAGCACTTGCTCCATTTATCATCCGATGATAATTGTGATTGTCGGAGAGCTCCCGCGCCAGCATGTTGTTGTTCGGACGTGGTCGAGCGGTCACCCATACATCCCACAGACCTCCCAGAAATGCACCAGCCGAAGCAAGATTGACCTTCTCGCACAGTAGACGTCCCTGTCTTGCCGACAACGAAGAGAGGCAGTAAAAAGAAGTAGTTCCTGCAATACAATCAAACTGACGGGTTGCGAGGAGTGAGAAATCTCATTCGTACAGTGCTAGCGCATGATACTGGAACCCGTGTGGACTCAATTTGATGCTGCATAAGTTTGTATATAGTTCTTGATTCTCGATACAAATCTTCTCTTTTTATAATGGATTTTGCTTCTCCTGTGGCAAGCTTCAAGGAAAATCTCGGAGAATCTCCTTGGCCCAAGGAGATTCTCCTGGACCCCCAGGAGAATCTCCTCCCTCCCCTCCTCCTCTCTCCTTTTTTTCCATTTTTTTCTTCTTTCTTTTTTTTTCTTTTCTTTCTTTTTCCTTCATTTGCTTCCTTTTCCATCATTTGCTTCCTTTTCCTTCATTTCCTTCTATTTCCTTCACTTCCTCCCGCTGTCTCGCTCCCCTTCTCCCAAGGAGAATCTCCTTGGCAAGGAGATTCTCCCCGAACGTGGGAGAATCTCCTTGCCAAGGAGATTCTCATAGCCCGCCAGAAAACCACAAAAGCAGAACTTATCGCCCTTGGACGCCCGGGCGCAGTGCAATGCCAGGGGCGAGGCGCCCTCTGCGGCCCAAGCCGCACCTTCAAGGGCGGGCGCACTGCCCTATGCGGCCCGACGCAGACGCAAGCTCAAGGGCGCAAGGCCCTACGAAGCCTTTCCCGGGCGCCCTGCCGACTATGGCGCCGCGCTCGAGGGCGGTTTGCCCCATGCAACCTCACATCAACATCAAGTGCACTGCCCTATAAAGCCCGAAGAACGGCCGCAATTTCACGGCCATTTTGCGCGATGTGGCCGGTGCTGGGTCGCAACGAAAAGCAAGTCGTCCCTCGACCGCTTTACCGGCAACTCGCCTCTCAGCCGTTCGCACCACAGCGCATCAGAGGCAGATCACCCCGCACCCGCTCCGAAGCGACCTCAAAGGCAAACCACCCCCACGACCAACTAGAATCGACCTCAAACGAAACACAAATCGCGCCAGGCAAGTCGCACAACAAAAGCTCAACCCCAACCAAGGGCCAGGCGCCCGGCAGCCGCTCAGGCGCTGCATGCTTGCGCGCAATTTGAAAGGGAGGCCACCCCTCAGCAACTCCAGCGTGATTGCAAGAGCAGCGCGCCCCGGGCTGTTCATCTGGCGCGATTTCAAGGGCGCCCCGCCAAATCGGGCCCTTTTTAACGGCCGGAACAGCAGGCCCTGCAACTTGCGGCGACCGGCACCCCAGCCACACACTGAGATGGTGACTCGGCAGCAAACCCGTGGACCCACGACCCGGGGTAGCCCGAGTACAGCACTCCAAATGCCCACACCCAAGAAGCAAAAACGCGCCCCCGTGGAAAGAATTTTCGCCGGCCAGCCGCGAGCGAACGCGTATGGCCCTCGGCGTAGGGCAACGAAGAAGAAGGGCACGCCCGCGGCAGGCGCGCGAAAAAAATTGTGTCGGCCACCCGTGCAAGAAACTAGAAGGGCGCCAGGTCAAAGCAGTGCAGTGAAGCGGAGGACGGCGCGCGCGCAGGCGCGCGCCAAAAAAATATTTGTCGGTCGCCCGTGCGAGATAGAAACTGCAGGGGTGCCGGCGCGAAGCAGCGAAGGATGGAGCAGTGCGCGCCGCGCGCGAGCCAACTTTTTGTCAGTCAGCCGCCCGCGCAAGAAACGGCGAGGGCGTTGGCGCGAGGCAGTGCAGGTTGGAGCGCGCGCAGCGCGCGCGCGAGAGAAAATTTTTGCCGGCCAGCCGTGCAAGGTAGAAACCGCCAGGGCGTTGGCGCGAAGCAACAAAGTATGACGCGCGCGCAGCGCGCGCGGGAAAAAAAAATTTTATGGTCGCTCGTCCAAAATAGAAACCGCCAGGGCATTGGTGCGAAGCAACGAAGGAAGGGGCGCGCGCAGCGCGCGCTGCAAACAAAAATTTTTTTGGCCGCCCGCGCAAAATAGAAGCCGCCGGACCGTTGGCGCGAAACAGTGGCGGACGAAGCGCGCGCAGGGCAGCGCGTGCGCGAGAAAAATTTTTGTCGGGTATCCGTGCAAGATAGAAACTGCGCGAGCGCTGGCACGACGAGTCGAAGGATGCAGCGCGCGCAGCGCGCGCCCGAAAAATTTTTTTGTCCGCCACCCGCGCAAGAAAGTACAAGGTCACTGGCGCGGCGCAACGAAAAATGGCGCGCGCGCAGCGCGCGCGATTTTTTTCTGACCACCCGTGTGAGAATAAAACTGCAAGGGCGCTGGCGCGAAGCAACAAGGGATGGGGCACACGCACCGCGCGCGCGAAAAAAATTTTTGTCGGGCCCCCGTGCAAGAAACTGCAGGGGTGAAGGTGTGGCGCGCACGCAAAAAAATTTTGTGTGGCACCCACGCAGGAAACAAACTGCAAGGCCGCTGACGCGAAGCAGAGAAGGGTGCGGCGTGTGTGCGAAAGATTTCTGTCGGGTACCCGTTCAGGCAACTGCAAGGGCGCTGGCGCGAAGCAGCGAAGGGTGGAGCGCGCGCCGCGCGCGCGAAAGAAATTTTTTTTTGTCGGCCGGCCGCCCATGCAAGAATGAAAGCGCAAGGGCCTCGGCGCGGCGCAACGCAGTGTGGAACGCGCGCGGCACGCGCGCGACTAAAATTTTTGCCGTGCGCACGTGAAAAAAAGCGCAAAGCCGTCGGCGCGAAACAACGACGAGGAACGGAGCACGTGCTGCGCGCGGGCGGAGGCAATTTTGAAGGTCCGCGAACGAAGGCGCAGGGCCGTCGGTGCGAAGCAACGACGGGCAGAGCGTGAGCGGGTGCGGCGCGCGCGCGAAATAAAAAAAGCCGTTGCGACCGCGACGGTGCAGGAATTTGAAGCGCAGCGCCGTCGGCGCAAAGAAAGAGGGGACGCAGCGCGCGCTGCTCGTGTGCGGAGCAAGGTCTTTGCTCTGCAAGGCCCGGGACTACATGCGAGTAGAAAAAGCCGGCTCTTGCTGTCGGCCATGCAAACCGCACAGCCGAACCGGCTACAAAGGGACCCACAGGCAGGGGCACGCGCGCAACGCGAAAAGTTCTTTGCTTTTTTGCTAACCATTGGCGACTGGGTCGCGCGCAAAAGTAGAAGCTGTCGAGTTCTGTTCAGTTTCAAAGACGCAAACACCGAACAAAAGAAATGCCGCCAGCACCGCGCAGCCGGGAGCCAATCAAGAGGAGAGCTGCTGCGCGCCTGCGCGCGTTTTGTATGTAAGGACGGAGCGAAGCCTGGGCTGATGCTGCAGCAAGGCTGGCGCCACACGGGCGGGGCAGGCGGGCGAAGGGCAGGACCAAAAAGTCTTCCGCCCCCGGTGCGCAGGCGGGCCGGGGGCTCTTGGTGGCAACGGTCAGCGCGCACGTAGTTTGGCCCACGCTCATCCCTTCATCTTGCACGGGCGCCAGCGCTCGTCTTGGTCTACTATTTCTTTCTATGCTAATATGAGCATGAAGCTCGACGCCAGTTCATAATCTAAATTTTATGGGGGGGAATCTCCTTGAGGGAGAATCTCCTTAGGCCGTCGGTAGAATTTCCTTGAGATTTTTTTTTTTCCAACATACAACTCTTGAAATTGAAAATAAATCTAGAAAGCGACCGGTGTCATGTGGCCTTGAGGAAAATGGAAACTACACATCTCTCGATCTCACCCTTCGATAATTATATCGCTCGGCGGGTAGATGGATGGTACTACATGTAGACGCTGTCTAAACCTAAAACGTGACGGCGACGAACCAAATAAACTCAAACTAACTGCCCCTCCCAGTCTTGCGCTCGGACTCGGTCTGTCTTACTCCCAGCACGAAGACGAAATAAAACTCGCACAAACAACATGAATACTTAATGATTCTTCTGGACCCACCTCACCCTTTGCATTTGCTTTCGATGTCGCTCCTCGTGCTATAATATTACAGGGCCTCCACCTACCACCATGCAAAAATAGAAGTGTGTATTTATTCATCTGTATCATCTTAAGTACGTGAAACGATGAAAGAAGTGGACACAAACGAGCAGGTCGAAAACGAATTGCCAGTAGTTAAAGTATGTCGTCCAGCAGCATCAGAGACGTTCGCCGCTTTCTAGCGTCGACGAAGATGAGCGACATCAATTTTTAGTTGCTGTTGTCTGTTGTGTGTTGTGTGGTCTAGATCAGTTTAGTTGCTGTTGTCTGTTGTGTGGTCTTCACATGCGCTTGCGCATCACCAGCAGCAGGTGCTCCTTGCTGTCCAGCAGGAAAATTGCCTTGCGTTTCCTTAAATTTCATTGAGTACGCGAGACTGCCGATCGCACCTAGAAAGTCCGAATGGCGCACGAAAAACGCCCTTTTCCGAAGGTCGCGCATGGTTTTTGACATCATTGTCTTCGCTATTTTGTTTTTTTCAAAAAAACCTCCGACAAAGAAGATGTGGCGCACGAGGAGGGACTGCGAGTAGGCCACAGCTAGAACAGCGACCTGCTGCGTTACCATCTGGAGTACGGCACGCGCCAAGTCCTTCGGGTCTGGATGCGACGGGCTGAAAGAGTTGTGTCAATTTATTTCAGTTGACTCCAGCAGCTGCAGCCTCCACCACAAGCTGCGAGCCGATGAAGGATTATCACTTATTAGCAGTAGCATCTTCATACCTCTCGCTCGTCACGTGTCCTCTCTAGTAACTCCGAATAATGATAAGATACTAGTCACTCCTCGCGGCAAGAATAACGAGCGCCGAATATCACTTTCGACCACCACAATAAATAGATGTACAGTAGTTGCTACTACAACTAGATCTAGAAAGTAGATTCAAATTGCACGACTGGTGCACAGCAATTAATCATAGTACCTTCCGGCTGTTGTGTCGTAAGGCAGGGATGTCCCAACCTTTCCGAAGTTGCTCGCTGTAAGCGACTATCGCCTGCAAAAGTGTCGCGCGCATGTCGTACGAAGTATTTTGAACGACCAAACCTAGAGCTATACCTTCTATAGACATTGACATGCAGCTTTTTCTGATACGAATACAGTATGGCGAGAACGTAGAAGCACGAGTGAGTTGTAAATGTATTTAGCTTCTCGTCGCAGCTTCATGCTTGTGCTGTCGTAGCTGCAGATATATACATGTCGTGCTGCAATTGTTTGCTGCAACCGCCACCGCGAGTCTTCTCTCATCATTAATTTCTGAAAACCTGCGACACTTTAGCAATGCTTAGGGAGGGCGGCAGGCCTAGATGTGCGCTGCCGGATTCGCCGTAGATGTCTGACACGAGGGTATCGATCCTCTTTGCGTCCCCTTCCGAAGCGAGTGCGAGCGCATCACTGAAGTCGGTTGTGCCACACAGCAGTCGGGTGAGCCCCAGGAAAGTGCCGCCCCCACAGCCCGTGCCTCCCACGCGTGCAAACGTACTCGGGGTTACGTGCAGAATCGACACACCACTACCGATGTTTACAAGCAGAAAGGCCTCTTCCCACAAAGGGTGCTGGATTCTCCTCGTCGCAGGAGCCCGCGAACGTTTATCAAGCTTTTTTCTGCGACGTCGGTGGTTGCTTCCACCGCCCTCGTCCTCCAGAGGCCCAGACGCTGCAGCTTCATCGGGAAGATCTTCCTCCACGTCGGACATGGAAGCTGTGGAGGCACTCTCACCCTCTTCCTCTGTGTCGTTTCCTACTGCTGGAGAAGATGCGTGGTCCGCGATGTCATCGTCTTCGCACGAGTTGTCGTCCTGCACGTCAAGCTCCACCTCTTCATGATCATGGTCCCTAGTTGTATTATGTTGATCTTCCTCTTCGTCGTCCTGCCGGCGGGTGCTGGAAGTACTGAAGGACGTTTCTTGAAACAAGCGTCGCCGACTTTTCGTACTGGACGCGAGGCGACGGTCGCGGTCTTCGTCCCACGTTCCACCAATTGCCGCTGCTTGTGCCTCTGAGGCCACATCGGCAAATATTGCGTCGATGCTACTCGAAGAAGACGAAGTCGCCGCGGCCTTGCGAGGCGGGGCTTTATGATTTTCTCGTCCAGATTTTAACTTTATTCGATTTCGAAGATGACGTGGACGAGAAGGACCTTCTTCTGCTTTAGCTTTGCCTGCGCTGGTCTCGATGAGACCTCGCTCCTGCATTGGGCACCGTGGCTCTGCATTTTCTGGGGGAGATGATCTCGCTCTCGACGTAGTTGTAGCTCCGTCTACTAACGTGGTGGTGGTGGAGTAGTTGTTGGTGTGAGCTTGATCTTCATCAACGTCGCCCTCGAATACTTCCATTTCTTCCAAATCGGGGTCGAATGGCTCTTCCTGCCCGTCGTCGTTGATGGTGAGGATTTCGTCTTTGAAAATGTGCCGTCGCTCCAAGACGAAGCGCAGGCCTTCCACCACGGATTCCATCTCGCGGTGCGCTTCGAACTCAAGGTTCAAGGCCTCCTTGAAAAGGGTTTTGTACTTATGGGCGCCACCGCCGGCCACCGCGATCGTCCGCGGCGCGCTTTTCTGAAAGGGCGCAAGCGTCTGCAATGCGGTCACCACCTCCTCCAAGGCGTGTGTGGATCCCGACAGAAATCGCATTACATATTTGGCGCAAGGAGGTTGCACAGGTTCGGCTCCGGGTGCAGGTCTTGCAGCCGCGTCATCTTCTGATGGTGCGCCCGCGACATCATAATTGGGGGCAGGAGCTGTCTTTCGCATTATTGCCACATTTGTGCTGGTCGCATCCAAGCGAACATCATTCTGATGCATCTCATTTTTGTCGAGGAGCGACGAAGGGTTGTTGAGTGAAGACGATGGACTGTGGGTAGAACTTGATGCGTGGAGGTTTAAAACCCGATGTGGCAATGCCTCGACCGGGCCAACCTGAGCAAGATCATGATGGTCTTTGTCCCTGTCGTTCTTCGCACTTGCATCATCCGTGGCGCTGGTAGACCCAGGGGACGTTCTTCCGTGTTTACGTTGCAACCGTGGAGGAGACACTCCTTTCCCACTAGGACCGTGCTCTTCTGTGTCTTCGTCGAGATGGTGAGCTGTCGTGGTTGCCGTGGTCGTTGTGGTTGTGTCAGCGCCCGATGCAGACGCCGAGTCTTGCGCTTGCGCGTCCTTTCGCAGTGTTGTGTGCAGCAGTACCGCCTCGTCCTCCAGTTGTTCGTTTCGTGGAGGTGCTCCTTCGCGTGGTGCACAATTACTCCCATCCCGCCCTAATCGGGTTGAGGCAGATGCCCCCCCGTGTGCAGCACTACTTCCGGTCTCGCCTGCGCTGTGATGCAGATGATGTTCCTGACCCTGAGCCTGGTGCTGCAAGTGCTGCAAGTTGAAGCTGCGCCGCCTGAGTTGCGAGGGTATTTTTGAGTGCCGCTGCAGATACACACTTCCAGCAGCCAGGCGCGGCTGTGGCAAAGGTGGCGCAAGCTGTTGCATGCTCAGACTGGCGACTTGGTTGACTTTCACGCTCGACGAGTGAGAATTGGACGAGGGCAACGTGAGCCTATAGAGGGGAAGTGAGTGACTTTCCGCTGACTGCCGCTGGCCCTGAGAAATAAAAGCGCAGACTGCCATGCCAACGAACAATTTGTTATCTGTATTTCGTATCATTCATGCGAAAAAAACAAGAATACTCATGTGTCCCGGTCCCGGAGTGATATATGAATGTATAAATATTGAAGTGGATTTTGATTTTGGTGCGGCTGCGCCTGCGGCTGCCTCTTTTGCATAACACACAGAGTTTTTGCTTGGGTTCGCCAGCAGTCACGAATATCCATGACTTCTCCTCCATAGAGCATGCTTGGCTCAGGAAGCGACCGCGCAGACGTGGGAAGCATATGCACGCGCCAGGCTTTATCAAAATTGAAGATGTTGAACTACAATCTGTCATATAAAAACAAAGCACAAAGTGCCTGCATTGGAGAGAAGACCGCTCATGAGGCTGACTGTAGGCCTAATTAGGGCAGTGACGCGGTGGCTAAAGGGCATTCGACGCCATGTGCCTTTTCTTTAGTGAACCAAATTGCATACGAAACCTCCCAATAAAAGTTGTCATGCGCCTCTTAGAACTGGGGGATCGACCTGGTTGTACGTAGTGACTTCAATAAATATCCATCCTCGACAATTTGAAAAATGAAAATCACTTCAGCTGCATTGATTTCAAGCCTGACACTCACTACCATAAAGCGGTGGCGACGCATTCGCATGAAGGCTGCCTGCGTTGAGCGCTGTCGACGTGCTGTGCGTATGCTGTGATTGTTTTGCAATTCCGGTTGGCTTCCTTTCCTGTCCCATGACCGTGCTTCCGCCGAGGGCGCTTGTGATCATTCCTGGCACTTCAGGACTACTAGGATGGTTAATATGCGTGCTAGGCTCGACCAGGAGCAATTGCTTTCGCAAAGGGGAAGGAAACACTGTAGATGATGTGCCGCTGCTGGCAACATCTTCTGCACCTCCGGCGCTCCTCTGCCGTTGCAACACTTGGAGCCGTTCCTCCTGTAAAACGTCCTCACGCTCCTGCTCGTCCTCCTCTTCGTCGACTAGCGAGTCGCTCGAAGACGTCATTTCAGGGTCCAGGCCGTCGAGATCCTCCAATCCCAGTTCGACGTCCAGACTGTGGTGCACTTTTCCGGTCCGGCCAATCAAGCTATCCTGTGCAAAAACTGTCTTCGCAGTCGTGTTTTTGAAAGAGAGAAAGCAATGTAGTTCAACTCATCTGCAACTACACTGTGGTGCTTCATGCAAGAAAGGTAATAAAGAGCCACCTTCTCTTTATTTTTCCGTACATACTGTAATTCATGCACAAGTGCGATGCTTTTGCAGAGCATAAACGCTCGGAAACAACAATCGTCCCGCAGCTTCACCAGGCATCAGGAGTACCTGTGTTCATAATTCAAATTTGCAGCTACTCAGTTATGAGACGATTAGAAAGACGCTTGTCTTGATTGCGACATATAAATGTTTAGAACTAGAGGTGGTGGTGCGTGCTGGACCACGACGTAATATCCTTATTGACAGCATGCAGCATAGCGAACTTTTTATTCTTAAGCGCCACGACTATTGTTGAGGCTACTGCTCGACGACGCCTCTAAGACTTCCGCTTCCCCATAGAAGTGTTGTCATGTGGTGTATAAACACAGATACTTAGCTGTCAATACAACGACGCACAAAATTCACAGTGCGACGTACTAAGAAAACGAAAAGTATACATTTCATAGATACATAATTTTAGGTCTTTTTTACTGCTACCAGCTTTGCCAGCGTGCCTCCGATGTCCACTCCCATTTGTCCCTGTACGTTCCGCAGGTTTTGCAAGACCGCAACGGGCACCGCATGATCATCTGCTAGTAGGGACGAGGACTCTCGGCTTCGACTACGGCGCTCGAACGCCGAAAGTCTCTTCCGATCACTGGCAGACAGTTCATGACTGGAACTTCGGCTTGTCTGAAAAACCTCGCCGCGTGAAGACCGCCCGCGATCCCACGCGTGCAACAGACTCAAAAGTAGCTCCCGACTAGGTAGCGTCGGCGCTTGTTCATGTGGGTCGTCTAAAGTCCTCGTCGCATCCATCATGCCAGAGGGTGAACCTTTTTCTCCACCAAGCGGAGTAGCGACATTCTGTGATGACGATGATGGAATTTGGCCTGGGACCGCCGCTGTTGATGTAGATGTACTTCTACTCTCTATATCAGATGCATTTGATGCAATCCTTGCGTCTCTGTGAAGTTGCGATGCTGACGTTGCCGCAGTTAAGCTTGCGCTGCCTTTGTCGAGCACCACTCCTGCGCCCTGGTGTTTCATCTCATATTGCACTTCTGCTTCCAGTCCTTCACCCAGTTCCGGTCGTTTCGACTGCCTGTGCTGCTCCTGGTCCAGGCAAGTAGAACTTGCTTCTTTATCTTGGTATCGTTCCCAATCCCCTGCTGTCGCAGGGCTTGTGCCAAGTGCGACATTGTCTGAGGAGACGCCCGAGTTTTGGCTTGTTGCGCGCCACAGTCGCTCACTCTCGCCACTAACTTCAGAAGTAAACGGCTCGGCAGAATTCGTTCCAATATCGAGCAGCGGAGGCGAAGTGTTAGGTGGACTAAGTTGCGCTTGCAGCGGTAGGGGGTTTTCTGGTGACGGTGAGTTTTTTTTCTGTAATGATTTCCTGACTCTCTTCGCTGAAGACGAGAACGCGTCACCCTCTTCACCTGCCGCGCCGCCAGGTGCGGCAGCGCGTCCGCCTCCGCTCGCCGAAATAAAAGAAGAATCGTCCATGAGACCGCGGGCCTTGGCCAGCTCAAGCAGGCTACTGGTATCCCACTGTGAATAGGACCGCATCTTTGGATGGTCCGCTTGCGTAACAACTGCGGAACTAGAAGAGAAACCGCGACCACCTGCCTTGACGCCGAGTGACGGACTTGGACTTCTCCGCTGAGTCGCGGAGGAGTCGCGCCTTCTGGAGAGCGCTGGCAACGGAGTCAGGCTATTGGTGTTCCTCCGACGAGGATCTTATGCATTGCAAAACGAAAACGCTCGCACTAGTAGCAATGGTCGAAAGAAAAAATGGAATTTGAAATGTATGATATGAGACCAGACCTGTTTGTAATACAAAAAATGATGTGCTGCAAATGCAACTAGTACGAGCACGAAACAACTCTTGCAGAGAATAGATCCACTACCTCTAGCTCTTCTCTGCCGCTGCCGCCCGTACTTCTGTTGGGCCCTCGGTCACCGAAATAGAGCGCCCTCATACTGCCTGTTTCCGAATTCTGGTGTCCAACCTGATACGCTGCAGAAGGAGTCCCATAGTTGCCGACCTCCTCACCATCGTGTCGAACAAGATCGTCTGGTTGCGAAAGAGTCGGAGACTTTCCGCTGTGTGCCTGCCCCATGCTCGTTGACCAGGTAAGGAAAAGCGCAAGGAGCAAGAACTGCGGCGAATTGCTTGCTACAGAGTATCAAATATCAAAATGCTCCTGCTGCCCAGTATCAAATACATCGATGAAATCTTTGAAGTAGATATGGCGAAACTACTCGCGGCGGCTGTGGCTGCGCTACTCCGATTTTTTCCCAAGCGAGGAACTGTGGAAACCTTCCTTTGTTTTCCTACTTCGTCAAACGCTGGCGATCATTCATATGCTTCTTCAAACAAGAAGCAGCGCAGATGCAGGGCAACATCAGGACCAGTTCGTGGTCGTGTGCTTGTTCTTCATTGTGTACTTTTATCTCCGCACAACTTCCCGTCCGACGCCGTTCTACTTACTACTCCTTCAATAATCGTTGGTCTGCGTCTGCTTTAAGATTCTAGAAGTCTATTTGAAATACTGGTAGAAAGTAAACAAAAACATAATTGCTCAGTCAGCTGCAGGAGTTGTCAGACCAAAAAAACTGCTCTTGATTTTGCTGCTCTGATCCGTCGCGTGTGCCATGTTTGCGCTTCAGCACTCACAACCAGTCCCACCCAATCCCCAACGCCTCCAAGCGGGCAAGATCATAAAAATGAACTAAAAGATGCATCATCTCGCGGCAGGGTGCTGCGACGAGTAAAAGTAGACTCGGGCTGATCTCCGAAACAATCATGATCTTCATCAATCTTCAACTGGGTCTGGGGGCTCCAATCTCATTTCTCAGGATCGCGGTAGAGTAAAAGGAGACAAAAAAGAAAGGAGCAGGAGATATGGATATAGAAAAAAAAAGAAGACGGGCGTAGCGGCAGTGGGAGTCGTTCAAAACCAGAAGGGTGATTGATGGATGCGACCATTGACCTTCAGTAGTTCGCGAAAACTCGAAAGGAAAACGAAATCGTGCCAGGTTCTTCTATGTTGAAATCAGCCGTGCCGGCAGGCTCGCTTCTTTCTTATTCTACAACTAAGACTGCAAGCTGCAGCGAATAACTGTTATGCGTGCCGAGGAAGTTGGTTCCTGAGAGTGAGAAAAATAAAGCGAGAAACTTTCTTAGCAATGGCATCCGGAAACACATACATATTTCTTAGCTATAGCATCCGGAAACACACATAGATCGATGCCAGCACCTCCGCTCTTGGTCGGGGCCGAATGAAGAAATTCCAACTCATGATGAACATGATACCAAGGACATGGTAGACTTGCTTGCAATTCGCTAGAAATGCAGACTGCTAGTACTGCACTGGGCTCAAGTGGCACGCACTACCAATTCTCAATCATGCGATCGAGAGGTTCTCTTGCAGCTAACTAAGTAAGAAAAAAAATGAAAATGACCTAAAAGAACCTAAAAGAGTAAATCTTAATTCCTTATTGAAAAAAGGGCCTAGGGCGTGTCCGCAATAACAGAGAGGGCGCCTGTGTTTGAATGCGATGAGGTATGACCATTGACAAGGTCCAATGTCAGTACACGACAGCACCCAGCCTTGTATCGTACAGGAAATGATGCGAGCTATTTTTCTTGGGTCTGGACTAATTGTCAATAATGTCAAGAAATGCATTTATGTTTCTCCCTTGTTGTGCCAAGGAACATACCAGGCTGCGCGTGCTCTTTTCTTCATGTGCATACAAACTATTTCGCACCTTGGCACTCCACCCGACATTATGAGGACACACGACCAGTGACATGGAAAATGCGAGTGAGTAGATATCAATGATGCTCTACTACTACAGCAGCTGCAGCACAGCGCTTCGGTACAAATAAACGATGCTGTTGATGTAGATTGAAATTGATTAAGCCTCTGAATCTCATTAAGTTTCTTCTGCGAACACGTGGGATCTGGTAGGCCGTCATCTTCATCGATCCGTCATCAACATCACCGAGGTTAACATTTTGATCGTGTTCGGTGAGCGCCTCCTGAAAGCGATCGCAATTGTTCCTGAAGGGTATCAGGAATGTCCAAGCAGGTCCTATCTTTTTGTAGTACGGAGTTAGTACAACATACTAAATCAAGACGCCAAGAAGAACGAGGCGAACGAGCCAGACCAAGAAAAGGAGCCGATTCTTGGACACACAAACAGAACGCACAATCAGGTGGAGACTGCTGGGATACAAGTTGGCATAGCACTACAGATATGATCAACACAATTGCAAACCCGTACCACGTATGAAGAGTCCGGCTTTGCCATTTCGACGGATTTACTCCCATAAAAGCAACAACATCGCTTCCGCATGCGAAAGTGAAGAGCGCGACGGTCAGGAAAGTTGAAGTCGAGTTGAAAAGTCTGACAGATTTGGGGGAATGCACTCAAGTGCGCATAGGTATCATAATTCATAGAGGAAACCTGTAGTGACTTTCTTCGTTTTCTTTTTTTTTTTTTGATCTCCTCGGCAGTTTGACCCAGACTCTTCGTCATCTTCTTGCCCTTCTGCTATCTCGTTTTGATTTTGATATTGCTATAGCGCTTCACCTACACGCTAAAGAAGCACAGTTACTCCCTGTAGTACGGGATTGGGATTCGGATTGCTAGTCCAACGCTGGAGCAAAATAAAATATATCCGAGGCGAAATATTCCCACGACGAAAGGAAAAGAGCAAGCGCCAAGAAAGCTCTATCAAGTGAACATATATCTTCAGTAGCCCTTCTTTATGTTTTCTCTTGAGCATAACTACCGTCAGAGTAGGTGCATTTATTTTTTCGCTGCGTACAAAGTCTTTCTCTTTTATAGAAGAGGACGATGCTTGCACTATTTAGAATCTGACACGTAGGAACAATTTGAGTCATTGCTTTTCATCTCTTCGCTTTTTTTTTCCCATGTTGTATCAATAAATATGCTAACTTGCACAAGACGCATCGCAAACACCCTTGCCGCCAGTTTTCGGGCTCAGGCTTCGCAACATCGACGCTTCGAAAAGAAGTTCCCTCTCCCTGACTATCAGTCGTTATCTATAAAACTGAATTTGCTCATAGGTAAAATTTCGCTATCTTTGCTTTATTGTTGCGCAAAAGCTCACCTGCGTCACCTTGTTGCGATTTATGAGACTGATTATAGCCGATGCGCCCATATCTTTCCATACTAATATAGATTCCAAATCCACGAGGAACGGCGAAACGCTTCAGGTCAACATAGTGGCGCGGCACTGCGAGGTGTTAATTACCTCAACAGACGCTGGCTTTCCCTGAAGCTAGCGAGCGAAAAACTCGTGGAGGGTTATTTTGCCTCAAACATCGTACCCTGACCTACCACCAGGTTGTGGTAGCTTGTGCAAGCATATCAAAAAAAATTGAAAAAATTTGCACTACGAGGTAGAAGCAGACGTTACAGTTGGTGACATAACAGAAATAGAGGCCTAGGCAAGACACGAGCAGTAACTATGACCATGAGCGGAGCATGGATGCTGCTAGAGGGAGCTGCTTTTAACAAAAGAAAACGCAATGTCATACTATTCAGAAAAAATCTGCCACCGTCGAAGTTTCCCTGAAAATATACGATCATCTTTCTTCTTGTAAATCTTTCGTGTCTTCAGTCGAAATTAGAGGACTCGAAACAGGGCCAGCATATCTTCCGCTTCTTCTTGAAACAAACGCAAACACTGAGACCTCCTGGCCAATACTCTAAAAAACTACTGACAAAGGAGCTCGTGGATTGTAAACTGAAACGGGTATCTTCTCCTTTTCGTTCTCGACGACATAAACATAATCAATACAAAAGAGCGAAACAGTTTTGTGTCTTTAGGTTTAGCTTTAGGCCGATCACTAATTGATAGGCGCTTGCTGATCTTCATGTTGATCTATTATCTTTATCGTGACCATCAAATAAGCATCCTTAATTTTCGACTTCGATTTCCCTAGCAATAGCGCGATGATAATCAAATCTGAGCAATACGTCGCGCCCCATCCTGTTTTTCTTTGTTTTTACAACTCGTCGGAGGACTTCTATCAGTATATTCAAATTTACAAATAGATTAGGAATCGCTAGAAATACACCAGTAACGCTGACCCACGACCTTCTGAACGAATTATGAAAAGCCTTGGATTACTTCGAGCAGTCGATCAAAATTTCCATCAGACGGGCCTCCAGGCGCATCTAGATCAAGACCATCGAAGGCGTTGGGCTCCTCGTAAGTTTCTTCTCGAGATCCAACGTTTCTCCTTTTCGGCGGTGGCCCCATGCTGTTCCCGTCGCTCAGACGCCCCCCGCCCGCCTTCCCGTGTTGCTGTTGATACCTTTGGTTTATAATTCATGTTCATCTACATTTTCACCTTCTTCGCCTGATCTGCTTATGCTTTCGAAGATATCTACAAAGCGAGCGACAAAGTGAGACCGTAGCTGTTTTACGCCACGACAACCATTGGTTTGTTTTCTAAATTGACAGAAGCAGCTGCACTCAGGTTTCACAATGGGCGCTGAAGTTAATGTTGAAGCTGTAAAACGTTTCTCGGGCTTAAGAATCACTTAAATGTTTTTCCTCTGTTGTTCTCGTGTTGAGGACGGGCCGTGATGTTTTCCAACACATCATATGCAGATCGCTTGAATAGCCAAAGCAAAAATCATAGATGAATTCAGTTGAGTTGTAGAAAAATCGACTTATAATAGTAGTACGACGGATTTCCAGTGTTGAAGAGGTTTTGATCGCCGGTGCTATTCGACTGCGCGCCTGTGCTCCGTCGTTGCATATGAAAAGAAAGAACTCTAAGTCTAACCTTTAGTGCGCACAGTTGTGAGTGTGACGTGGAAGAGCGAGAGCCCATAGTCCCGCATACGCAGATTAACGAAGTAGAGGCTTCTGACTCATCTAAGAACTAGTACCTGTGCCAAAGAAGCCTGCGCAAGGAGAGAGCACCTCACTAAAGTGCTGCGAGATGCTGCTTTAGTGAAGTTTTATTCGTACGGCTCTCCCCAGGAGGAAGAGAATCAGAAAAGAAAAAAAAGAAGCTCCCTGGTGGTCAAAGTCTCATCTCTTCTGATACATATTGTGCTCAAATGCAGAAACTAGAACTACATCAAGGATTCTTTATTTATTATGTCGCAAATGCGCGAAAAGAGAAACATTCACTCTACTAGGACCGCGAAGAGGAAGAGGTAGAAGGCAGTCGCAAGATGCAGATGTTGCAAAAATGAAAATGCATAGCGGACTACAGCAGGCCAATAAAGAACGTGCGCTGTAGAAAAATTTGAATTGCACGCTGCTGCCTTTACATCAGTTTAGGCTGATTGAGGCTGACACAAATGCAAAAAATCATAGAATCGGAATAACGTTTTTAACTGCACATCGGCATCAGAAGCATCTACTGGTCGTGTCGCCTTCTGTGTGAGAGCTAGAGCTTAGAGCACCCTCTGCTTTGCATATGATCGTCCTGTATTGAAGAAGTCGTCTTGCTTTCCGCCTTTTGCGCTGGGCCCCGTCCCGCCTCCTCGTTTATCAAAGAAGTCCTTCCGTCCAGTGGCATTGTTTCCGCCAAAAGCGGAAAACTCGAAGTCGCCGCCCTTATTTGCTCCTGCTCCACGGTCCGGCTTGTTCTTACCCACGTGGAACACATCTCGGTCCGCTGGGTCCGGCTTGTTCTTACCCACGTGGAACACATCTCGGTCCGCTTTTCCGCCCCAACCACCGTCGTTGGACGAGCTGCTTGCGTAGCCTGTGTCCCAGTTGTCGTGATCGATGTTGCCTTTTCTCCGCCGGTGCTCTACTCCGGCGTTCGAAGGTCCGCCCCTGTTCCCATAGCCCCCCCGGGCGGTGGAGGACGAGGAACCACCACCGCGATGCGGCTCCCAATGGTCGTCCCACTGCGTTCCACCACCTCGCTGGCCGCCCCGAGGTCCGAACATTTTGTCGTTCACACTATATTTCACGTCCGGCGTCGCTCCCGCCTGTTTCATGTCGTCCCACGTGATCGCATTTGGACCAGCGGCGCCACGGCCCCCGGTCCCCCCGCTGTTCGTCGGCCCACTACCCCATTTTCCTCCTTCGTGCAACTCCCATCCTGCCTTCCCACTGCGCTTCCCGGCACCATACGAATTTGCTGCACTCCCCCAAGGGCCGCTCGCGAAATGGTCATCGCGCGCCTGCTGCCCGCGCCCACCTTTGCCACCCGCAATTCTCCCCACGCTGTTGACGCTACCTGTGAAATACGGACGATGATCAGGATTCAGGAGCAGGTGAATCATTATTACGCACATAAGTGTCATCAATCGTGGGCGAGGGCGACCACCTCTGGTGTGTGATAGCCAGAGCAGGCAGCAGGAGACTACGTTCCAGTGCAGAAGTTAGAGATTGACACATGTGAAAAAATCCCTTATGAGCAGCATGACTATGAACGATCAGCGGGGACCCAAATAAAGTTCGTCATAAACTAGACCAGATAGATGCAACATTCATATTTCAGTCCGAATTCTTTTTTTCGTCTTCCGTATGCATCTAATGTTGAAAGAGGAAATAAATCTGCTGCGTTTGTAATTCAGGTATCACTTACGGTGTGTTGTGGACGGGGACCTTTGGGCGATGACTAAACCAGCGGGAGTGTCAGTTCTGCGGCTCTGACTCTCGTCGCGCGCGGTCATTCGATGTGTCATTCCTCTCATGTATCATAAGAAAAAGTGTTGACGTTACGGCTTTCAGTTTTTTGGAAAAAATTTTTTTTGTGGGTACTGAGCACTATCATTTTAATTTTTTTTTTTCTCGCCGCTGCGCAGCCTCCCTCTTTGCCCCTGCGGGGCTCTAAAGTGGTAAAACTCTGGGAGAGGAAGCTAGTGCACAAGGTGCGAAAACTATGAGGCCCCGCCACAACATTGCGCCCCTTCAAGCCCTGAAATGGCTGCCCAATCCCTGTCCGGGCTCAAGAGCCATGATGGCTGTAAGCCGGTGGGCCAGGGCCCTGGCACTGCTGACAAGACCCGCCCACCAACGCGTCGCAACGATCGACACCGGAGATGGGCCTGTTTTAGTGAGGGAAAATGGGCCATAGCATGCTGTCCAGATATGACGTTGACGGTTTTTTGGGGAATTGGAAAAATCCGAGGAAAAAATCAATGATTTGACGCCATTTCGAGGCCAAAAAATGCAGATCCCACAAAAACCGTCAACGCCTCATCTAAACAGCACGCTATGGTCCATTTCCCTTCACTCAAACCGGTGCGGGCACGGGAGCGCACCTTCTGAGCAGGCAAATCGAGCATAGCGTGCTGGCTAGATGAGGTGTTGACGGTTTTTTGGTCGATTTCATGCAAAAAAGCAGGCTTCTGGAAGACCCGATCGACCATACCGTCGTGTCTAGATGAGGTGTTGACGGTTTTTTGGTCGATTTCATGCAAAAAAGCAGGCTTCTGGAAGACCCGATCGACCATACCGTCGTGTCTAGATGAGGTGTTGACGGTTTTTGGGGTGCCGGCAAATTTTGGGCATTTTGGTACCCAAAATTTGCCCATTTCCCTCATCCTCGAAAGTGCCACCTTTTCTTCAGTCATGGAGAAAATTTCACAAAAGGCGCCAACGAATCCGAGATGGAAACTTGCAAAGCCGCACAGAGCTGAACTGGCGGAAACGCCATCTAGATGCCAGCTCATAGGCCCCCATGTCCGAGGTTTAGCCACGGTTCGAGGTTTGAGCGTTCTGGCCCGGATCTAAGAGCCGGCGGCGAGGAGAAGGCACGGCAGGGGGCGGCCCCGGTAGCCGAAGTCCTACGCCGTCATATTTTGTGCACTAGCTAGGTTAAACCAAGCGAGCTTCGTCGCAGTCCCGCGAGAACTAATAGCGGGAATGGGTCGACTTACAAACCAAAAACATACCTCCAGCATACACCCAAAATTTTTTTTTTCGAAAAAACTTAAAACCGTAACGTCAACACTTTTTCTTTCGATATCATGTTCGAAGGTGGTCGTATTGGCGGGTTTATATTTATCATGCAGCTCCGAGAGCGCTCTCTGGCGTTGAGCAGAAAGCTGCTCGCACTCGCTCCTCTTTCTCTAGTGGTAGCCCCTCCGTGATGTAGATTGTCGTGGACTAAAGCAGCGTGCGGGGGTATTCTTATTGTTTTTCCTTTTTGGACTGCAGTACCGCTCGGTGAAGATGAATGAGGCTCGGGTAAGACGATTGGGGGCATTCTGGGGATAGGCATTTTTAGGGTAGGCGTAGGCAGCGGCGGGGTTTGTTGAATACTAGGTAAAACTACTTTATCGGTTGTAAAATAGGTTGTCCGCAGAACGCGTAGGGTCGTTCCGGTGCCCGACGCATCAGTGCAACAACTTGACGGATCTTTTATCTCGGTGGTAGATTTTTTTTTACTGCTGCCCCCACTGTCGTTACTAAGAAAAGTCGTCCGCAACACGCGGACACGGTCACAGTCCACTGGCACTGACGCTGCCGAAAAATTTTTAGCGTTAGAAGTCGATGTCGGAGCTGTTCTTGTTGAATCTGTATTTGTATTACTTTTACCTCCGTCGTGGTCCCTTCCGTAGCCGAGACCCCGCCCACCCAGGGGGTTGCCTTTCTTCCCGATGGCAGGTGGAAGTGGGAGCGTCTTAGCCGCACTGGCGCCAGACTTGCCGCCGTGATGTCCGCCGGCGTTCTTTGCGGCTCGCTGGTCATGGTCGTCCTTCGAGTTCCATGCTAGCCGCGAGTACAGGATACGAAGTTGCTGCTCCGTAAGATCCTGTATGAGATAGGTTTTGCCTTTATTATACTTACTTTCCTCGTTGGCCAGTGGTCTAGCAACATGCCTACGATGTCACAACTCGTGCCTGCGTCTCATACACCACACACCGAACGACCAGAGACAGAGTTCTTGTTGTAAAAAAGCATAATCATAAAACTTTCATTCCAATGATCCTGCGAGACTGCACTAAGTGTGCGTACAGCGAAAACAACAAGACACCAACCCTTGTACGCTATCGCTACGTACCTTCGAAAATGTCAGGCCCACGTCTTTTGCTTCCTGTGAACCGGGCTGGAGTCCTCTGTCGCTGCAGAGTGCGTTTGCCTTTTCGTCAAGCATCTTCTTAAACTCCTCGAAGGAGAGCAGGTTCCACTCCTTCTTGCTCAGAGTAAATTCGCGGTGCACGTTGGGGAGTGCCGGCTTTGGAAACGTGAGCGGTGGTTCTACACTCCCCGTGCGGGGTAGCTGCTTCGAGCCTTCCACCGGGGCAACGCCGGAGGTGGTCCCGACGCCCGACACAGCACTAGAGGAGGATGGTTCCTGCTTATTATTTGGCATCATGCCTGAGCTCAGGGCCGGCATGCGCATTGGGCTCGGGGGCTGCGGCATGCGTGTCAGGTCTATCACTTGTTTTTGTTTGTTTGTACTACTGCTGCTACTGTCGGTGCGTTTCATCGGCGCAACTTGTTCGTGCCCAGGCGCGGTGGTGAAGTGCCCGTCTTCTCTTTGCAAGGGAAAAATGCTACAGTGGAGTTAAGTACACTCTACGTTGCAGGAGCCGGGAGACAATGACAGACAGCGTGGTTTCCGTTTTATTCCCTTTTAAGTAATTATCTGCAGCTCCACATTGCAGCAGGTAGTGAATTTCATGCAGACCCATCTTGTCGCTGTGTTGTGGTCTGCAAGAGTGTGTACTAACTCACTGTAGCACTTAATTTTCTTGGATACTCTCCAATGCGTAGAACTTGTGTGGTGTGCCTTTGCACGGTGTTCCCATGCGCATCCTTCACGAGGTCGAGCTTTACCTGGGGCTGGGGGGGAACCATCATGGGAAGGGGAAGGTTAGGCTTTGGCATTTTCAGGCCGCTGCCACCTTGTTGCAGGTCTGCGAATGTGATGGCGTTCTTGTCGCCCAGGTCTGCGAATGTGATGGCGTTGTCGCCTGGGGCGGCGCGTTTGTTGCCGCCACCGCGGATGCCGCTGGGTTTGGTCCCAGATGATGTTGCTCCATGGATAATTGGCATATGGGGGGGCATTCCGGGCGGCGTGCCTGTTTAATAACATGGTCGGGCTCCGAATTTTTATACTTGATGCGCATTTGAGAAGCAACAGAAATACTGTTTTTCAATCGCAATGAGAATGATTTCTACATTTTGATTTTCTTTGATAACCGATAAATCTAAATAGCCGGAGGAGGAAGGGGATATAGTGAGGCCATGGCCGCTTTTTTGCCGGGGCGTCCAAGTTCGTGTCGCGGCTGCTGCGATCAGGAAGCCCTTTTTTTGTAACTGCTCCGTCCTTGATGTGCCTACTGTTATTCATGATCTTTCCGCTATCATTCATGATCTTTCTGATATGCTGCTATTTCTGCTTTGACCCATCTGATGGGTCAAAGTAAGTGGTACATCTACAGGCAACTATACCTGGCGTAAGCGGGGCCACTGCATTTCGGGCCGCTGCTGCTGGAGATTTTGAACCGCTTTGCGCGAGCGAATTCTGCAAGATCATCATGAGGCTTTCGCGGGCGGCATCATCAGTTTCGGCGCTAGGATCCAGCAAGTTCATGCTGTTCAGAACTGCAGCACCGCTTCCGTCCACATCCCGAGCCCCGGTTTCGGCAAGCAGCTCCTCATCCCTATTGTCGTCATTGATAGAGACCAAGTCGTCCTCGTCCTCTTCTTCCTCGTCCAACGCGTGTGAAAGCAAAAAACTATCGCCAGTGTGTGTATTCATTCAATCCTGTGCCCATGACTTGCAAGGACGAGAGATGTTGCTTGCTCTAGAAATATGGCCCCATACCGACCCATAGCAAGCAAAAGTGAAAGCATCAGCATGCAAGGAAAATTCATGCCAACTAAATAGTCAAGTACTTACAGGGAAGTACTGGTGCGTTTCTGAGAAGCGCTTTTTCATGTTTGTTGACTGTCATATGAATATTATCTACTCGACGAATATAGTAGCGATGACATTTTTTGCGTTCGATACCGGTCGCTGCGGAAGGACGTGCGCCAGAAGCGAAGGATCCTCGAGCAACACACCTTTGTTTCTGCTCCCGTTCGACGCGGAAGCCAAAGGAAGATCCAGGTTAGAGGAATTCGAACTCCCGATGCCTTGTTCCAGCTCGTCTCTGGCTCGGGCTTCTGCATCGTCCGCGCCCTCCTGCGCCTGGTCCTCTCCCATGTGGTCCACCATATCTATGATCGGAGGTGCAGTTGGATCAAATTCATCGTTCATCATCATCTGCAAGGACAAATAAGTTTCAAGGCCCGGAGCAGAGGGAGACGCTGTTCTTTGTTCCCTTTCCTCTTCATTTTCGCATTTATTTTCATGATCAGGGTTATTTAGGTTTGGCTTCATTAGAAGAGCATCCAGAAAATTCGAGTCCGCGGGGGCGACTTCGTTACGGTAGTCGCAGCTGGGGGGCCCGCCTTGATCTGGGCTGTAGCTGTACTGCTGCTGCTTAATGCAACTAGAATTACTGTAGTCCTCCTTGTTACTCCCGGTCGTGTCCCCTGCAGCTACTAGTCCTAATTGTTCGAAAAAAGCTGTTGTAGTAAGGTTCTCTTCATCTACTTCTACCACTTCCTTAGAACTAGAAGAGTTGTCATCCGCTATAACAACTACATCAGAGGCCCCATCAGACTTTTTTTCATCGCGAGATGTTGTACGACTAGCAGCGCTCATCATATCCACATTGTCTTTGTCGTTGTTCGCTTTGTCGTTCTTCGTAATGCCTCCGATCGCAGGAGGGAGGCCCAATGAGTCTCTCGGGTGACAAGGGGCGTCCTTTTCTTCATCTGGATCTGCGCCTCGCAATTGCGCCTGTGTCGGGGTGGTCCTCGTTTCCGGAGAGCATTGCAACTTGCAGACAGGTTCTTGCTCTGGGTGCAGCCTAGTGCCCGCAATCTGCGACTGCGGCTTCTGTTGCTCTGGCTGATGGTAGTCCTCCTGATCCTTGTGGTGTTTTGCGTAATATTCGAAGATGGTGCTCGTGATGCTCGTAGCTACCTTGTTGCGCGCTTGCCCTTTTTGCCCCCGTTCGTCATCTACAGCTTTTGCACGAGAGTCGTGCTTGATAGAACAACTACCGAACAGCTCCGTCTCGTTTGCAGAACGTTTTTTCCAAAAATTCAACGCCGAAGCAAACGAAGCACTTCCGGCGTTTATTTCACCAGGTGTACTACTAGAGGAGGGCGCACCACTAGCTTCTACGCTACTAGGCCCTGGGCAGTTCATCTGCCGCGAGATGTACTGCTCACCACTCGACGTCGCGCACGCAGATCTTATTTCCTGCGTGGTTCTTTCACCTCCTGTTTTCTGTGCTTCGCTTTCGAGCCACGACTGCGACGCGGCGTTGGAGGAAGTTCTTGTAGAGGCCGCGCACATCGGTTGCTGCTCGAGGACGGCCTTATCGTCAGCCGTGGCAGTTGTTGTAGACCCCAAAACGCCAGTACTTGCCGGAGGAGCTGCAGCACCAGTATGAACTCCTGCGGGTGTGGTCGTGGAGTATGCGTTCGCTTCTTCCTTGTTGTTTTCTGCTGCTTTAACTAGGTCCAGCGTCGACACCACCTCTTTGCCGCGTGTGGAGGATGTATCGTGCTGCCCGTTGATATCCTCCTCGACAACTTGCAGCTGGCGCAAATTGGACGTCGCAAGAATGGCTGGACTCTCGTCCATTCCTTGTTCGTGTACTTCTGTATTATCTGATTCGCGGCCAACAATAACCTCATTGGACGCAGTAGGGGACACAGCTTGTTCAGGAAGAGTAACTACCTCGGTCCTTTGAGGCGACTGCGATTCGAGAGAAGAACACGGCGAAAATGCGACCGAAGGGGTCTCCTCGACCGCATCGTCAGCATCTTCAAGAAAAGTAACTTCTTCCGGTGGTCTAACGCCGTTGGCGAGGCCAGAGCAGTGCTGATCGTCACCCAAAACAAGTTCGTCGTCTTGGTCTTGGTTTCCCCCGTGCCGCGCCAACGCGTCGTCGGCTTCATCCGGGGGTAGAGCAGCGGCGCAGATTTCGTGGCTTGTTTGAGAAGAAATCGATTCCTCCATATTCTTCGTCTCGTGGCATGCGACTGCGGCTTGTGCTTGCTCTGCAGTTGTACCAGTAAAGGAGAGGGCGTCGTGGTTAACCTCGTGTTGGTTTTTCAGTTCATCCTCCATGTTGTCAACTTGTTCCGCCGTCTGCTGCTCTAGCTCTACGGGTGGGCTCGGGCTCCCGAGAGCAGTGGATCCAGGTATAATTTGTCCTGGATCGCGATCGGAGCCAGAGGCCAAAATAAATGAGTTCTGTTTCATCCCCGCAGAAGTCCCTTCCGCAGTATCATCTCCCGACGACTTGCTTGCACAGGTTGTAACCAATGATGTTGATGTGGCCACAGCGGAAGTAGAAGTAGAACTCGACGGTACTACAGGCACCGAGACTTGCTTTTCCTCCAATACCTCTTGTTCCATCTTGATCTCTTCTGGAAGTTCAGCATTCGAAGTGACGCCCTTTTGTGCAGCGGGTTCTTGGTCTTCTTGCGGCGCTTTGTTCGCACAGTCCGCAGCGGCCGCGAAGACGTCCGGCTCACTGCAATGCTGTTCCGACTGCTGGCGCTGAATGTTCGCGGGTTCATCCTGCGGTGAGGACGTTTTGCTGGCAGTGGCAATGTCGTCGGCGTCAAGATCATTCGCATCAACTGCGCCGGCATTCGCCTCCTCCTCCTCGTCTGCTTTCTCGGCAGTTTTTGATATCGCTCGGACTGCAAGCGGACCTTCGATTTCTTCCTCCGCCGGGGATGGAGGCTTACATTGGAAATAATCGCGGGTAAGGGGAATCAAAGGCGCAACACGACCCGCACGCCGAACTGTGCTCGCGGTTGATTTTGTCTTCGTCGGCGCAGGCGCTTCCGCTTCAGAGACTCCGTCGTGGTACTCATTATGCGTAGTTGTTTTCAACGACTTGGGTTCCTGGTGGTCAGCCTCTTCTTCAGATGCTTGCAGCTGCCCACTTGCCTCCATTGGTGAACACGCCTGCTGCTCGACTATCAAATAAAAACATGACTGGGCATGGACGAATGCAGATGTTATTTGTGAAAACACGGTAATTTAAATTTTAATTCTTGGATATCTATAGAGCGACGCATCCATGAAAAAAACTGCCCTTTGTCCCGTCTCTCCGTCTCTTGTAGCCAAAAATCGCACATCTTGCGCTGACCATCATCATCATCGCGTAAAGATAATTCTATATACCATTTTGATTTTCGTTTCTGCCCAGTACTTTTTATTTTAGAATCAGCATCAGAATTGTGCATCCTTCCAGATCCAGTCTAAGACAAGATATTCACAATGCATATTCTTGCCGTCATGTAGTTGCGGTGCGGCAGGCTCGTGCGTAGGACTTTCCCGAGCGCTACTGAGAACGAGCGGAATGAGACGCCGCTTGCTGTATAGGCGCCCCCGGCTTCTATGAGACCTCACGGGTCCTCTCCCTCCTGACACTAGCGCCTTCTCGTCCACGTTGCCGCCTCCCACTTTGTCCTCCCCTGCCCCCGTAGCGTGATTCGTGGTATGATCTTCAGCTGCTTCTCCCGACGGGGACGTGTTCAACTCCGCACATTTTTCAACATGATTACTGGCTTGTTTTTCTTCGTTTGCGGAAGCTCGCTCCAAGCGCCGCGTGTTCTCTTTCACCTTGCCGGCCTCGATCTCCTCGGCTCTTTTGTGGAAGTAATATAGCGCTGCTCTCTTTTTCAGTTCGTCGCGGCTGCTGGAAACCACACCAGCGGTCTCTGCTTGTTTTGGGAGTGAGGACGTCGCAGCGGCGGCTGTAGTTTGTCCCGCAGCAACTACAGGACGGGAGGTAGAAGTGGCATTTTTTTCATCCTCCACAAGATGCGACTTTTTCGACAATAGTACGGGGACAACGCGGCGCTTGCTGGGAGACCTCCTGGTGATCCTGTGTAGTAGAGCAGGCGGATCATCTCGCTCATTCCTTCGGCGATCATGTTGGGAGGAGGCCAAGCCCAGAGCCAGCTCGCCGCGCTGAAGCTGATTACGTTTACTCCTACTGCGGCTCCGGCGGTCTGCTCGTTCGCCACGCAATGGCGACGCGGACGCACCAGCAGCGCTCACCGCACGATCCCTCATCAGCTGATTGGGGAACTGCAGCCTGTCGCGGCACGACACTGAATCTGCAGAGCGAAGCAGAGGCGGATGGTCTTGCGGTACTCGACGCTGCTCTGGTTGCTCATCTCGTCTTCTACTAGGAGCAAACGCGCGAACTCGAGGCCGAGGAGGCGAAGCGGCGACTACATTCGTCCTCCGCAATGTGCTTCTTTTCCTGCTAGTCCGTGTGCGGCTCCTACTCCTTCGACCTTTCTGCTGGTTCAACGTGACGAAATTATTACGAGGACCTCTCAGCACTGAACTCGAAGCATGCCTTTTCGCACGAGCACTGTCCCTATGGCTACTTCGCTTCCGCGTTGAGCTCCTTTCGATACGACTCTGAGTTCGCCGTGGTGGATTTTTTGCTGATCCGCTATCTTGGTGTGCTTGCTCGGTGACGCCACGGCATCGGTCAACATGTTGAGGCCTGCTTATTATGCGCTGTGAACTTGATCCACGGGAAGGAGGCAACGCGTCCCGGTCACGATCCCGCGCAAGTCGTCGCAGGTCCGAAAACAACGCGCCAGCCAAGGAAGTGGGTGGAGGTGCGGAGGGTTCCTTGCGGCGAGACAAAGCAGGTTTTTCGTTTTTCGTGGGAGACGATCTTCCTGGATGGCCGATGTTTACATCCTGTGCCTGTCGTGGTTTCCGCCTGTCATGATCTTCATCTTCGGGCTTGCTTACAACGAACTTGAGGCTTGCTGATGAACTACTTGATACGCTTTCGCTTTCACTTTCATCTTCGACCGCCGAGCATGCTCCTAGCCACTCGGTCGGAGCTGGGCCGACACGGATTTTGCTAGGGGCTCTGGGTCTTGTTGTCGCCATCAATTTTACGGAACCAGATGCAGAGCTAGCAGCTCGCTGCTCTTGGTCGCATGTACTGTCCTTGGCCGCAGTACTTGCTGATCTTTCTGGCGCTGCGTGCTGCTGGTGCAGCCCTCGATCTGTAGTACCTCCCGGCATGGCAACGTGCAGGGGGTCATTTGCGTTGCCTGCAAATCTACTTTTCGGTCGTGGCTCAGTTGTCGAGTGAAATTCGAATCGGGCCGTGCTCTCGCCGGGACAACGTTGCACCAGTCGCACTTTGCTGGGTTCTCGTAATGTTCTTGTCACTCCTGTCGTCGTACTTTCAGAAGTATATCGTGTCGTCATAGCTTTTGTCTTCTTGCCTACTTCATCATCTAGCGCTTTTTCCTGAACTGCGCTCGGACCACGCCAGTCGCTCGGTGCCGGACCGGTGTTGCGAGCGGAACAAGGGTGCAAGCTGCTCGCCGCCTTCGTTTGCTCCCTCTGACAAGTGGATGGCGATGGACATGGACGAGTTGCGCCACTATAATGCGCTGCAAGTACTTCCTGTTGCGAAAGCGGTTTTGGACACAACTGCCGGCCTGAAGGTGGACAAGAAACCACGGCGGAAGAAGGGCGGACAGTGCCGGTAGTTGTTGTTCTGGCACGTTCGCCTTCGGCCCTGCTGCTTTTGTTCGTTGTGTCATTTACAGAGACTTGCGCTCTGCTTTCCCGCACTGCTGCGGCTTTTGAGAAAGCGCCATCTTTAAGAGGAGTAGGAGCTTTCGAGACGCTGCCAGATGAAGCTTTCGAAAAACATGTCGGTTCGGTCACAGAAATCGCTTTTGGAGCCGCGGGCACAGCCCCAACACGAACAGCCACGGGCACGAGGTGGACGTTACTCGAATTATTAAACGTCGGCGCAGGCCCTACCGCACCACCTGCACTCGCACTGGTCGTAAACGACGGGGCTTGAAGATGTGCTACGGTCGTCTCCTCTGTTTCTTGGCCAGCCGATGCAGTCGCAGTGAAACGGCCTCGGCCTTCCTCTTTGTGCGATGTGCATTCGTCCGGAACCCCCCGTTTCGGCGAAGTGGCTGCGCCCATCGACTTGGATTCGCCGGAAGTGGCTGCGCCCATCGACTTGGATTCGCCCTTGGGCGAAGGTGAAGATTCTGTGGCAGCCACGGGCTTACGTTCAGCCAGAACATCATGCAGTACCGGTTGTCGTGGTCTATCTACACCTGCTCCGCACGGCTCGTGCTCGTCCACCACGTCCTCCGACACCCTGCTAGTATATGTATCTGCGCTGCTGTAGGTCTTCACCCGCCCCGTTCCTCCGATTCCGAATTTGAGAGCGCGGAGATGAGTCTTCGAGGCCTGGGATGAAGATACGTTCTTGCATGATACGAGCTTAAGGACCTCTTCTGCTCCTGTACTATGGCTCCTCGTCACTTCATCTGTGCTGGGCGGTGCCTCTGCGCCCGAAAACAACGTAGTTGTCTGATTGTTCAGGCGATTGGTTTTGGTCTTCTCGTCGAGTAAAGTGGTAGGCGCCGCCCCGTTGCTACCTGTGCTAACAGGCGTACTCAGGGGCAGGGGAAGTAGAAAGGGACGACTGGTGTCCTCGTCCTCGTCGTTGTTCTGCTGCAATTTTTCGAGCGCCAGCTCATCCATCGCCTGCAGATTTAGAAGCTCGACTTTTTCGTCTTGGTCTTGTTTCTTAAGCGCCGAAGCCGATGTTGATGTAGGTGTTATATTATCCACTGCCTGTTCATGATCTTCATCGTCTTTTTTATCCTTAATATCCTTCGGCTTTGCTTGTTCTCTTCTTGCAGGAGCTGCAACAGATTTATTTTCGTGACAGCACTCACCTTCTTCTTCATTTTCGTGCGGCTTCAGCGAAGCCTCACACTGTTCGTGTTCCCGTTTTTCAGACGCATTCTGCTGCTCGTGCTGGGACTCTTTCTCTTTCCGCACATCAACATCGAGCTGGTCGTCACCAGCATAGGTCCGCAGCTGCTTCATATCTGGCTGCGCTCCTAGTCCCACACCAACAGCAAGCGGCTCCGCCTTCCGCGTCGTATTCAACCCGACCTCCGATGTGGGCTTTTTTTCACCTACAACTGAAGGCTGCGACGTAGGCTTTTGCCCTTCTGGCACATGATTGTTCGGAAGAAGAACTACGCTCGTGGTCGTGGCATCGAAGGCAAATATGTTTTGGCCTGTAAACTTGTGACACAAGTGTGTGAGTAATAAGCATCTCCCTGCAATAGGTGGCCAAGCATGACAAGTTTTTGAGCTTCTGCGTGTTGCGTATTCCGCATGGCGGGCTTCATTTTTGCATCATGACAGGCAAGGAGATTATTTCGTGCCTACGCATCACACAGGTAAAAAAAAAATCATGCCAGACAAGCATGAGAAATCATGCTCTCTACTTCCAGACCCAAATATATTTGCACTGCATAAGCACCGGTGGAAGACGATGACGTCGAGAAGCGACTGACGTCGACGTACATAGATTTCTGCCTGTTCCCCTTTTTCCCAGTTGATCCGCACGACGAGCTTGACGAAGTACTTCTTTTCAAGTGTGGTTTTCCTTTCATGTTGTAGCTGTCGTTGCTCTTGCTGTTGCCCTCGCCCTTGGACCAGCAGGATTTTTTTTGGATTCTTCCGTGCTGGTGTCCGTCGTCGTACCACATGAAATTCTTTCCAGCAACGACACCGAATGCCGAATGTGCCAAATTGCTGCTGCTTTTGCCTGCTGGAAGGTAACTATTTTGTAGCTCTTGCTGAGCGCGCTGATATTGATCGTACCCTGTTTCGCGATCCCATTCGGACATAAAAGTAGCGTCATCAATCTGAACATCTGGCCCGGTCATAACTTCTTGGTTAGATCCTGTATGTCGGTTCCAGGGCGCAGGATCATTTCCGGTGACGGGACCACAAGTGCGAGCGGGAACGCCTGCCGACTTCCCTTTCTCATTCTGGGTGGAGGTCGCCGACATGTTTATTGAAGAGCTCAATCACGGCCAGAGGTCCTCCGTCGCTAGCTTCGTGAAAATCACCGATGGATGTTACCAGCGTACGCCTTGGCTGGTGTTCTGTTGCTAGCGTACGCGGATATTGCCAGCGTATGCTTTGGCTGGTGTTCGTGTTGATGATCCACCTGGCGCTGCTGTGGGCTGCCGATTCGGTCTCGTGGGAGCGTTCTATCTTTTGCTTTTCCCATGCAGATGAAAATTACTCTGCCCGCGCCCTCCTTGTTTTTCAGCCCGAAATAAGATTGCCATCACCGAAGCCTCGAGCGCCGAAAGCTGCGAAGTAAACTATAAACGCGAATGAATCAATATACAGAAAATAGAAATACTTAATGCGGTCCTGGGTTATCATCTGTAAAGATGTGTGTGAGAGCCGAGCTGTAGCTGTACACTAAGCGCTAAGAGCGCAATAGCGACAAGCTACTTGTATCTGTAAAAAAGCGACTAGTAATTATCTACTTCAGGGTAGTTGTAAGCACTCTAATCACATTCGATTCGTACTCAAAAAAATATCTAGTTTTAGGGGGTACAACATAACAAGAAAAGAGATATTTCTGGCCAATCAACGCCATCAGTCAACGCCCACATCGAAACAACGCCAGCGTAAAGCGCTACAACTACAAGTGCAGTCCACGAGTATGATGCTGTAAGTTGTTTAGGCGGGGCAGCTGGTTTGTGTTTTTCTTTGTCTGCTTGATGGGTCTAATATTTCTCCCACTTTCTGGATCAACGTATTGAAATGCAGGATGGTTCTCCACCTCCAATCCCGTCTTGATAAGGAGCTCGTCCTGCAATCAAAGATGCTATAAAACACGGGGACGGCGGCCACTAAAAGAAGGGTATCGGTATTATATATATTTTTTTTTGCCAGCCGATAGAGTTATGATGAGGGATATTTGGGGTTATGTCGAAAATACAAATCCAAGAACTACAGCAGTCTACTGCTCGTACTCTAACTCTACCAAATAAATGTGTCGTCATTGATGTTCGTAGCCTGGAAGAGAGATTGGATGAGTTAAAAAGGCATGAATTACATCTTCACGTATGAACATGATGCAGCAGAATTACGTCGATAAGCAGTACCTGGTGGCTTCGTGGGATCGAAAACTTCTGGCGGAGCTGTGGGATCACTTTTCACCCCTTCCGGAGGCGCCCCCGGGGCTTGCCGCCGGCGCCTTCCGGGTGTTGCGTTTTCTGTCCGGCCGCCGCCTTGCCGGCCGCGCGGGGTCCGGCAAGCTTGCGCGGCCGCGAAAGCATACCCCGGAGGGGGCCCTCGTGGAGTCGGCCAACATTTTGCCAAGAGGCGGCGGGCCCCCTTCTGGTTGTGTGGAGGATCGCCCCGGCCCCCCAAGCCACACCCCACGCCCCGAGGCTTGGCGGAGCTGCGCTCGTGGCGCGTCTGAAAGGGAGCGGGCGCTGTGCCCCCTGCGTGCAAGGGCCTCTCAGGGGCGCGTGCTCTAGCGCGCCCGGCATTGGGGCCAAAGGGCAAGGAACGCAATGCGCCCAATGCCGTTACGGGCCAACGACCTGCCTCGTAATTTCGCGAACCCCCCGCCCGGGCCCAGACGAATGACAGGGCCCCGGACGAAGTGGGCCCGTCGGGCCTTTTTCTTCCCCGCAATGCCAACACCACGCCGGAGGGGGGGCGCCGCCGCCATTTCTGCACAGCGGCAAGGCGGGCGGGCAACGTCCGGCCGGCGCGATCGGGCAGGCCACTAATGGGCCGCCACCGCTCGCGCGCCGCGCTGGCCCGTCTAGGGCCTTGGGGCACGCACTTGGCCCCGCCTGTCCGCCGGCGCAAAGAAACAAAATCCGCGAGGCGCAACAGAAGGCACGAAGGCGCGCGCCCGCCCTTTCCCTGCGTTGGCGAGGGCGGGGGCTTGGCGGCCCCGGCGCGTATCTTTGGCGGCGCCGGCCTTGTTGCGGGGCCTACCGCCCTCTCCCGTGCTTTGCTTGAGGCTGTTGGCCTACCATCCTGCCGGGCGAGGGTGTGGCGGCCTCACCTCTTGGCGCGCGACCGGGGTGCCGGCTTGCGCGAGATCTGCCGCAGCCGGCGGCGCCGTGGTGACTGAACTCGCACAGGCGCCGCGCTTGCAATTGGCCGCGGGCTCACAGAGTGTGCCTATGCGCTCGCGCACAGGAGGGGCACATCGGCAAAGCCTTCGCCACGGAGGCGAGCGCGCCGAATCGGTGGGAAACCAAAAACGCGGCCCAATGTTGCGCGGCCTCGTCGGGATTTTCCCAACTTGTGCCCGGCCTCTATTTGCTCTAAGTGTGCCCGTGGGGTGGGGCATGCGCATCACCAACACACAGGGGCGCGCCCCTCGGTGCATTTTGGGAGGCCGCGGCGTCTCGCTAACAGCGAATGCCACGCGGCGGGCCCTCGACGAAGTGGCTCCCGGAGGAGCTTGACGTGGCCAGCCACCAAGCTGACAGACAAAGGCCCTGTAGGAATGGGACGCGATGTCTTCGAGTGTCGCCCAAGTGCTCGGAACCCCACTCGGGATGCGAAAAAAAACGCATATCAAAATTCTCAGCGTACTTGAAAAAAGCGTCGTTGACGCCGCCATACAGTACCTGGTGGCTTCGTGGGATCGAAAACTTCTGGCGGAGCTGTGGGATCGAAAGGTACCTCCGCACTAGGGTGTCGAAAGGTGCCAAAGTCTCTCCGCAGCGACCAGTCGTCGCTTCTGAGTGATATTGCCACCCATGATAGAGCAAGCTCCCCACAGAATCGGCTTCCTGGCCTCCCTCCGACCTAGAGCAGACGCGGCGGCCGCGGCCCTCTAGCGTCTACGCTTGCCGTCTGGCGCACGGGTGTCGGACTGACTCCCCGGCTGCGCTGTGCGCTACTTGTGCTGAGAGTGAGGGCCACTCAGCCTGTCCACGCTGCGCCTCAACCAGAAGCACGCAATACATTTTCTCCCGAACCGCGCGCGTGCGCGAGGATTCACGGACAAGCGACCCCGGTCTCAGCCGTCGCGAGTACGTGGGAGCCGACCCTTGTCGGCCGAAGCGGCTGCGTCGCAGCTATGTAGATTTTCTGGGCGTTACGCCTCGCGCAGTGATCTGCGCTTGCACACTTCGTGCTCGGTCCCCAGTCGAGGATCTGCACTCGCTCCTCAGCTCGGAAAGCGGATGCAAGCTGGCCGCGGCAGTACCCGCCAGCACTTGGCTTTTCAAACTTACTACTGCGCTCCTCTGGCTCTGTTCCGCGCTTGCTGAAGACGTCAAGAGGAAGAAGCGCAAACTTCGATCGCGCGATCGAGTCGGGCGGCGTTTAGCCGAGACGGGGCACTTGCCCATTTTTTTAGCCAAGCAGATACACCGGGGGCATTGAGGATGAGGGGCCCGGCCCTCGCATACCTATCAAATTACCTACCCTTATCTTCTCTCTGCCTGGACTCACAGGCTCGCCAGCGGTTCGAAGATAGTGAACATTTATTTTTTCATCTTCTATCTAGCGGATACTTGTTTTACATGTCAACCACGTACAGGCGGAGCTTCTGGAGGCTAGTTATGTCGATAAGCCGTACCTGGTGGCTTCGTGGGATCGAAAACTTCTGGCGGAGCTGTGGGATCGAAAGGTACCTGAGGGGGTCCTCAGACCCCCCCTCTATACTAACGCCCAACAAGACCTAGGTTTTTTGCAGTCCCCACGCTATGGTCCACCCAAGGGGGGTCCCGAGACCCCCACCAATAACCCCCCTGGATGGGCCGGAAGCTTTTGCCGTGTCTTTCGAATTCGCAGAAAACAGAGCGGCGGCCCTTCAAAGAAAGCACACCCCAGAGCATCCGGAAGAGCGCGAGAGCGTGGCGCCCGGACTGCAGACCGATACCCATTCCAAGCTTCGCCCAGGTGGCTTTTTTGCATGCGCCGCTGCCCCGGTCAAGGGCTTGGTGCGTGTGAATCCTTTCCCGGAAGCGTAACTGCTTCCAACTAAAGGACGGCCTTACGTACGGTACCTGCATGAAGGCGGCGGAGTTTGTCTACCGGCCTGGTCCGTCGGGCCCCGGGCCTGGCCAGGGGAATATGAAAACAGAGCCGAAGGGTGTTCCGCGAAAGGAAAGGAAGCGGCTCGACACATGGAGCCGATCACAAAAACACACACAAGCCCCACCCGCTTTGGCAGGTGGGCGCGAGATAGGCGTTGCCTAGCAGATTCCGTCCTTGCACAGTGCGGGCCACCCGCTGGCTTGGCCTAGAGGGCCAACATGGCGGGTTGCCTGTGTCTCGGTCCTGGGGGCTCTCGAGCCTGTGGGGCGCCCCTTACAAAACGGCTGGCAGGCTACGAGGTGGATCCCGCATCTGGCATCGACCCAAGTTGTGCGATGGCGGGCTACTTGCAGTTTGCGTCTGCCTTCGCTATAATATGACCAACTCGGCTATGTGCGTGACCTACTTGCAGTAGGTCGCTTCGCGAAGGTAGATAACAATTTTGAAAGTTTTCTATGGATTTAATCGTTGGGCGCGTTATATAACAAGTACCTGGTGGCTTCGTGGGATCGAAAACTTCTGGCGGAGCTGTGGGATCGAAAGGTACCTGCGGAAACGAGGATAAAGGTCAATTTGCGTGGCACGCTGCCACTTTGGGAACCAACAGAAAAGGCTCTGCTTCTCCTTCTAGTGCTATTGATAATTGATGTTCGTTCTCCTCGACTGTCGTCCTTGCTACGGACCATACACGAAAACTAAACTATTCGTCTGAGATTACAATGACAAGGAGCGGCTTGGTCTCAATTCTTCATTATCGCTTAGCGCGTTATTCACAGATACATACTAGGACGACTAAATATTGATCCTACTCTGTATGGAGCACCAAGCAGAAGCACATATTCGGTCAAGTTTGATCATCAAGTCATTCATGATCTTGCTCCTCATCCGTGTAGTTCTTTTTTATTTCATCATGTAATATGTACTACATTTAATGCTACAGGGGCAAATGACTCGTGGGAATTCAGCGCCTCACAAGAGGAAGAGCCGCCCAAGCTTACAATTCTAGGGAAGAGTTTAGTGATAGTGTCCTCTTAATCTTCTCTGTCCGCTTTTTTGCACTTTTTCTCATTTCGGATCTCCGCGTAAAGTAGCTGTCGCTGTGAAGTCGAAGTACTATGTGTATTCGAATAGGCATCTGCGATAATCAGAAATACAGGAGATGGAGAAAGCGGCAATGCATAACCCTGCTCGTTTCGAGAAAAACCGTATGAGAAAAGAAGACTCAGGCCATGCTCCTCGGATGATTTCACAGCGCAACACCTGCGGCAAGTGCATCCGCTACAACGAGCTGCATGGAGACATGCCGGAGCGTAAGCAAGTGGAAGATGACTACTGCCGAAACAAGCTGTACCTCCTGTGCGCTAGCCGTGCCCCCGGCCGACGAACTCGACGAAGATGCGCCTCGACCTGTCATCAAGCCTGTTGCTAAATATGAAGGAGTAAGAAACAAGCGGCCCTATTTGAAACCCGAATGAGAAGTAGGATCATGACGTAATGCAGCGATTGCAATATACCCATCTTTATAAATCATGACATCAGGTCAATGTCGTGAGATGAGAGCGAGAGGTGCTACTCACTGCGTAAGAACTTAGAACGCTTTCCTACTCACTGCGTAAGAACGCTTTCACTTGCAATGAATTCAAATTCAATGCTCCAGCAAATGGGCAATCGCGCAGCTACAAGTTGAACGACAAATCAGAATCACACGCTCTCTCAACCACGAGGGAGAAGTACTACAAAAAACATGAAAATCAAGCTTTTTCGTGGTGTTTCTGCTGGTGCAGAAGTATTTAATTGATTGACAGTGGACTTCTCACGGACCAAGGACTATCCGGCTTCCTCGTCCGATAATGCAAGGTTCTGCGCCACGTTTTCTGCCGCCGCTAGAACCGGGGCGCGACTTATGAAAGAAAAATCTGATAGTACTGAAGTCTGCGATGGTTGTATGTTCTTGTGCTTGACAATTTAGTAGCAAGCTTGTCCTTGTATGTGCGAAATCGTTTGAAAAATGCAAATCGAGCTGGCACCTCCTGCTCCGTACGCGTACTACACTTTGTCACTCTAGAAGAAGATTGCCGGACTTCATCGTAACAATTTTTCTACGAATACCCATGGCACTTCCAAAGTCCATGACTTCACTTAGATCCCATGCGCCAGGCTGCTCGGTATTCGGGTCCCATGCTCCCGTTGCGGCGCCAGTGCCGTCATCTCCCGAACTGTCTTGTGAAGCGCAAAACTCGCCCCGGGAACCTCACACCACTGCATGCACTAGCCTCATCACGCAGGACTCGGCAGCAACAGCTGCAGCAGCACTGCCTTAACTTTATGACGTATTCAAGGCGGCCGCGTACGCGTTCCCCTTCCCTGCCACTTCATACTGATATTGGCGCTCCAGCTCCTGACACCCAAATACAAATACGGCAGTAGCTACGCGTGTCGTCACAATGGTGATGGTCTCAGGCCCAGGCGGGATCACTTACCACATAAGTCTTCATCTTGAAAGTTCTAGTTATGTTCTTGCTTCTGTCTCATTTCGAAACCTCTGAGGTATGATGCCATTGTGAATTTATAATGATGTAAACGCTCCGTGATCAAAAAGATCGACTTGCTCCAACTCCTGCAGCTGCCATTTATGATTTGCTTGAGTGTACTAGGCGTGAGCACCAGGAACGAGCTGCTTCAAGGGATAGGTCCGCGGAAGACCAGGACTGTCCAGAGGACCCCGCCGGCGTCTCGGGTGCCCAACTTCCTCCGCCTCCGAGCCAGTCGTGCAACTCTTGCTCCGAAACCGCTTCATTGCTTCCGGAGCCCGTACCTCCTGCTGCCACATCGTTCTCCGTAGCCGCGGCGCCCTCGTCTAGCATATCGCCTCCGCCCCTTCTGCTCTCTGTGAAGGGATTGTTTCCAGCAACCAAAGACGACGACGCGGCCAGAAAATCGTCCACAACTGGCGACGCCGGGGCCGGATCTGCGACATCTTGCATCGCCGCTCCATCCCGCTCGTCGACATCTTCATCGCTGTCACTGAGAGTTCTTGTTCTTGACATAGATATAGAAGAAAAAAAAAAAGATATAGCTGAAAAAGACATGACGCGGCCCTCAACTTCTTGCTCATCTAGTTCATCATCATCATCATCATCACTGAGCTCGAAAGCAAGCATTCTTCTAGTACTAGTTTGTTCTTTAAAAAATATCATGGTCGTGATCATTTTTACAACTGCAAATCAGGAGCATTACGGTTTAGCTGCTGCAGGCGGTGCCGACGGATCAAAAGCGTCGCCCTCGTCGGCCATCGCGAGACGCTGGCACTGGTGGCTCTCCGCGCGTGACAAGGAAGCCCCACGACAAATTTTAAGCAGCGCGGGCTCGGAGAAGCTCGGGCTCGGCGAAATAGATCTATCGACGCTCGTTGTCAGACAACATCCTCGTCGAGCAAGAAGATCGAGCAGGAGGAACGACTTCTACAATAATCAAAAGAAGAAGAATAGAAATGCTCCTCCTGTCCGGACAAATTATTCCCCACCTACCGAGCGCTCCCGCTTCTCCATCCGGTATTCAGGAAGCCCATGCTGAGGACGCGCGACCCCCGCCCCGACCCCGTGATTTGCACGTGACTCATTTCGAAGGAGTCGGTGGATCATTCTACGCGGCTTGGCGAAGGCAGCATCGACAGAAATGTGAGTATGTCTTGATACGCCGAGCGCCAGTTTATTGGCTTCTTGATAGTACAACTAACCGAGTGCTAACACATGACTCACTCAAAAGCTGCTTGGACACCGAGTGCAAGAAGAGTGACGAGGCAGGGCGATGCTTTGAGTGATAGTAGAGCTGCGGCAAAAGTGTAGACGCAGAGCTAAACTATGTCGGGTGATTCTACGCTACTGCGCATCCGATTAGAAGCAAGCTCTTCACGAGCAACTGCCTCTACATCATGGAGACTCTCTTCAAAAATGTTGATGCAGGCGGAAGATTCACGAGCGACTTCGACTAACCAAATAAATGATATGATGACGATGGTACAACCAGCAAGACCGAATACCACATGAGGCGAACGCGAAGGCCTAACAGTTGCGTTCGTTACAACGACAGAAATGTGTTGCTCAAGAACTATTTTAACATACATACGTGACATGCTTTTCATCATTCGTAAAAACCGATTGTATGTTTTTTGATTATCCAACAGGCAACACATGATCATCAGTCGGACATTTTACTTCTCTATGCACCCAGATTAGCTATCAACGAAAACAACGACGTCGGAGATGAGAGGAGCAGGGACATTGAAAGTAAGACTTCACGTTCCCCGCTCTTGCTGGCCTGGCCGCGACCGGTCAGGCACAAGCGCGTTCCTTGTTATTGCTGTGCCATATTTTGCTCTCCAACTCTGGCAGCGCTTTTTCTTTTTACGTTTACCGAGATGAGCAGAAAACGGACACGGATTCATTCGCAACACGGGACACTCACGAAGATGGATGGACGGGGCGCGTCGGTGCGATTCTATTGCTCTTGTTCTGGTATTATTTTTCTTTTCTTCGAATATAACGAACTGAATGTTGAAATATTCTATACCTCTTCATCCGTCGAGGTATTCCGATTTACTTTGCTCGTCTTTAGACATGCGAAAACGTTAAAAATGCAGTAGTAGTACCATACTGGGCATCAAGATCAATAATGAAAAGAAGATCCCGATGCCAATCGCGGCCATTATTTCGATCGGACACTCTCACTGATGACAACATCAGCTCGTTAGTGAAGAGTAAACAAATCCAAACCATTCCATCATGACGTGCTCGTGAATGAGCTGCATGACCCGACCTGCTTCTGCGAAAAAAATGAATTGAGTCCATAAAAAGTACGGCAACAATCAAGTTCGGATCTGTTGCAAATGCAGTCCAATCCGGATAAAATCGATCACCAGCACATCAACTACGCCCGATTATATGTTCACTTAATTCGTTCGCACAGAGGGACTGGTAAGAGCTCCTACTTCAGTAGACGTGTGCAGTCGAGTCAACCTCCTGCTCCTCGATGAAGACGAAGACGTGCACCGAAGTAATAATTGGCGCAGCTGCACATAAGTCTATTTCTAATATTTGACTTATTTTACTACAACTGCAGCATGCATGGAAAAGAGGACCAAAGAAAATAAGCAAACGCTTCTTGTTCTCCTTTCCGCTGCGACAGCACCATCTCCACCGCCCACAGACCCGGGAAAATAAGTAAAGCCGCTCCACCTTCTACGTGCCTTCTTTAGAGTCAGTAGCCGCGGACCGCTTTTAATTCTTCAGACTCCGTCGTGTAGAAGGGTATGGATGACTCCAATACGGCATCCACCTTAGCGAGTAGTGCTGCTGGAATGAAGTGCTCGATATCGAACATGTTCTTCAAGACGTTGTCGCTATGCAGCTCGACTCCAGTCTCCTTGCCCACGTCCGTCTGCATCATCTGCGCACGCATGTTTGGCTCCGAGATTTGCACTACCTCGTACGTTATCAAATGCAAAAATGTCTGGGTCTGGAAGAGTGTAAACTTGTCATGCAGGTTCTCCATGAGCCTTGAGGTCTGGAATGCGGGACCTAGCATGGCAGAGTCTGTGAGGTCTCTTTCATGCCTATCCTGCATGAGAAACTCCCTCCCAACTTGGTCGAAAGTGGGCAGCTTTTGGCTCTCATGCAACACAGATTTTTGCATGATTCGGATTTAGCATGACAAGCTGCAATCTTCCAGACCCAGACATTTTTGCAATCCATATACGTCGGCCCGAGACTCAAAATCTGAATGTGCTTTCCGTCGGTACTATGAAAGTAGACCACTCGTCTCCATTTCCCTAATTTGAAGCAAAACACCAAAGAGGAAATCACCTAGAGAAAACGTGACACCGGGACCAGCAAAAGGAACAAAAGTGTTAACATATTCATCTCGATGCGGCCACAGCTGCCTTTGCAAGACAAATAAACTACTCATGGAGTGTAGTGTTGTTTCCCTCGGCTTCCAAGACTTGTCGCGCAAACGGTACTACAGACCCAAGAAACGCAGAGACAGGGTTTTGCATGACAAATCCGGGGAATGGGCAGTTCGAGTTTTTATGCACTGTCATACATACTATCCTTGCCCGATTCGGCGAAAGGCTTGAACTCCCACATGTGTTTCGGATAAATCTCACTTCCTGGCGCGCGCACCTGTGTTCAGTTTGCAACTAAAGAGGCATGCTTTGGCCTGCTAATATTGTCGATATCAAGCAACTCAACTACTTCTTGAGCAGGAATGTTTTTTATCAACCCTTTCGCAAGAGCTACAACTCACGCTACTGCTATCTTCCCAGCTGTGTGCTCACGCCCATGCGTGACCACGAGTCTAAGTAATTCATACAAAAGTATATACTTATTTTTTGAACTTTTAGGTAGCATCCTCCAGTTCCAGTCATTCTTCTTAGGGTCGTATTCTTTGACTTTTCACCATTCCTTTTCCTCCAGTTCCAGTCATTCAGAGTTGGCGAAGAATAATAAACATGAAGCAGTAGCAATTTGCGCATGAGTTGTGACAAACAATTTCTATACCTTGACAGGATCCAATGTTTCGCTTCCCTTCGCTGCCTCTTCTATTTTTTTCAAGTGCTTTGCGAGGATGAGTTTCATATTCATGTGGATCATCTGTGCGTGAATCCAGGCTCCGAACGCCATCCGCTCTCCGTTCAAGTGGCGCTCGCGCCCGGTACAATCACCCATGACCCACATATGCGGAAACTTGGCCGACAACTGGTTGGTTGAGAGGCAGTTGATGCTGTGGTCTGCGGGGTTGTAGATTCCGGGGTCGACTTTTTTCAGGGATTCTCCGAGGATGGATTTGTTCAATTCTAAGGAGTACCCAGTGCACCTGCGTGTTCAAGAATTGATGTATGCAGAACAAGAAAAAAACTCATGTTCTTGAGCGTCTACCTCTAGCTCGACGTCGCATCCGCAATCGCGTACTATACATGCACGCACTACTTTCCTCTCTAGGCAGTTCTTGTATTGATTTACGTATTAGTTTACATTTCCAGACGGGAGGACCACGTGAGAAAAAGCACCGCAGATTCGTGCGACCATGCAAACTTTCGGATTAAATTTGCTTGCACGAACCGCATCTACGTACAGTGCCACTGCCTCCACTGCAGATTGAAGACAAAGAATAACGCGCGAACATAGCTCTTCATTACTCATCAGCAACTTCTAACTTCTACTTACATCGGTACCAGAACTCGCGGTCTTTGCTGGGATCAAAAGGCACGGATAGACCCGACTGGCACACGTAGCACTTTTTCACGGGGTCGAAGTGCGTGACGCGCTCGTTGAAAATGATTTTGGCGCCCAGCTTCTCCAGCGTGTTCTTCGCGTGGTCACCAGTGGCGGGGTGTGCGCGGCTTACCAGCTTGGAGCCAGAATGCACCAGCACGACCCTCTTGTTCGGAAATGCTGTGATCAGTTCTCCGCAGAGCTCGGATCCAACAACACCACCACCGATCACAAGTAGTTGCTCGCACTTTGCCACTTCTCCGTGCAGGTAGAGCATCTGTTTCTTGCGGTAGTCCAGACTGGCGTTATCCGTCTTGATGTAGCTCTTGTACACACTTCCGGTCGCGATCACGCAGTAATCGAAGGGCACCACTCGCTCTCCGTCATTGATCACCACGTGGTCCGCCTCTATCTTGGTTGCTCTGCCCACGACCACCTGCCCCTGCTGACCCATGTAATCGCTGTGCCTGCAGAGCGTGTTTCCCATCTGCTTTTCCGGCTCGCAAACCATGCGCAGCACGGCCATGGTGTTCTCTGCGTAGTCCTTCAGATCGATCAGCGTCACCGCTACGCGCTCGTCTGTCAAGTTGCTCCACAGTCGCCGCGATCCTGCGCAAAAGTATCGCACTTCTCATGCTAGGTAACAATTAAAATTGATAGCCGCCTCGGCGGGGGTAGTGAGGTGCCGGCTAAGAACTTACTCTTGCCTAATATTGCGGCTGCTGCACTAAAGTGAAGTGCTGCTCTTTTTCGTGTACACCATACGCTCGCGCGTAACATTACTCCCCATGTTGTTCCAGCTCCGCTGTGTCGTTTTTTTCAAGCCCCACCTTATTTGATTGCAAACCACCGGCCACCTGCTACAAGCTTCATTTTATCCATGTGCGAAAACACTCTCGACTGCCACAAAAGTTGCGGTTGCTTTGCGCGGAAGGTGTCAAAAAAGCTTCCAGATTAAATGAGCATTATACAGCTTTGTTTACTACATACAAATAGTTTGCACCACTTGGGCGCGGGGGTAGAAACAAATGGGCGGGAAGTTTCTTGGTCCAGGAGTTGCTGCCGAAGTTTGTGGGAAGCAGCTGTTGGTAAAAGTGGCTGCGTCTTGGTTGAAATGAACTCAAAAAAGGAAAAGATGCGCGTCTTTGCGTGAACGTAGCAAAAGGTGCTGCGTGAAGACAGCAAAAGCTGACTGCTTCATATCAAAAAGCGCAAGAAGGTCGCTATATTTTGATGTTGCACGATATGCAAACTATTAACGATGATACCACTTACAATTTAAAAACCGCGCCACTTCGTTCTTTCGCAAACACCACTACTGCCCGCCTCGGCTACGCTGATCCTAGTAAAACTTCTGCCCAGCAGGCTTTTCCACGCACCTGTCAACCAACTTCCCGGCCCCGAAGACACACTTCTATACGAACTTCTCGATGATCTGACGATCTTGGAGATGCTCGCTCTGAAGTTTGTGCGATGTTGGCGGCGAACTGAGCCGCGCAAAAGTCCGCGACATGTCGAGCCTCTAATAAATCGTTGCAGCAATCGTTTCAATTCCCACGACGAGTGCGATACTTTTGAACTGGATAGGAACAGAACAGCGCCTCCCAGACCTCCACCGACTATAACAATCTGGATCGGGGCCCGGCGCAGGCGCACCAAGCGGGCGTGGCTACTTTCGTCCTCGTGCTTCTGTTTCGACTTGCTCGCGAGCAGATTCAACGACCGCAGGGGGGAAACGCGGTGCGTCATTTTCAAAATGTCCAGCGCCTTCTGGAGCCGCTTCTCAGCTTGCCGCTTTTCGGCCTGAAATTCCGCAAGCTCGGGAAGGATGAATCTCTCGTACACATTGTGCTTCACGTTTTCCAGGCGCGCGGCGTCCATGATGTTTTTGGCATCATCTTCACTACCTCGAGCCTCGGGAGCAGCACCACCAGCTGCCTTCAGATATTCCTTCCGGAGTTTCGCCTTCTCCTGTCCAAGCTCTTCGAACAGGGGCGTAAGATACTTTTCCACGAGCTGGCTTTCGAGCCTCTTCAACGCCTGCAGAAACTGGACATCCGCTTCCTCACAGGCTTCGGCGGCATTTTGCTGTAGGATATGAACTGCAAAAGTATCGTACTCGTAGTATTGCAACACAAATTACCTCAGCATGACAAAAAGATTTTGTCATGCTGATTTAGCTAGAAAATGAAATTTCTTTTGCATGACTGCGATTAGTACGAGTACGATGCTTTTGCACAGGATATAGGAGCAGGCCCCGCAATTCGCGCGCCAGATTTGCATCAGCCACCACCTTGTCGACCGTGAGCGACCGCGCCCAGTCCCGCTCCGCCCGTTTTTCCATCAAGTCCACTTTGTTACCCAGTTCGATTTTCTCTACCTTTTTCGGGTCCGTGACGATGCAATCGCCGGCGACTTTCAGGAGCCGCTCAGCGTCCGCTGCGCCCAGCTCCTCCTGCACCTGACCGGGTAGCGAGGCCGTGGAGGAACTCTTTTTCATTTTTGGAGCCTGGAAAACGCAGATGTCGTCGCTAGATTTTTCCTTCAACAGGAACGTTTTTTCTTGCTTTCGTATGCAATACAAATTTCCCGTACATGTACAACATGCATCACAAATTTTACCAGTTTGGTTCGTAAAAATTGTCATGCTAAGTTAGGATCGAAGCCAAGTTTTGTCATGCAGAGACCGCATCTGTACGTGTACGGAAAATTTACTGTGGCTATTTCGCGGGACGGTTAGAAACTCCGACTTGCCGTCCACGACGGTCTTCAGGCCGAACGCGAACGCCCCTTCGCGCAAAAACTCGATAAACTCCTCCTCCTCCTCCTCGTCGTCATCGAAATTCGCGGAAACCACCGAATCCTTGTCGTCCACGTCAAACTCCGCCCCGTGACACTCGCGGATGCGGCGGCGCAACTGCACCAGCGTGGTCGCCTCCCCGCACATAACAAATCCGCTGTTGGACTTGTACTCCGCAATGCGGTCGAAGGGCGCCTCTTTGTCACGAACGTGAATGAAAAAGACCCGATCTCCAGCGCTCGGCTTCATCTCGCTAGAGGAAGCAACGCTAACATTGTCGTCCTCTGGTTGCGCAAAGTGGGCGACCAGTGCCTTCAGGTTCTCGAAGCCGGTAGCGCGGAAAAGCGCATCGAGCTTGAAAACGCTAGTGTTGTTTTCCGGATCCGCAACCATCACGCGGCGCAGCCGCGGCAGCATCGGTTCGCCCTCTAGGAACTCCCGCCCAAAGCTGCTGTGCTGCCACTCGAGCGAAAGCCGGGTGTTCACATTTTGTGCCGGGATGGTGCCGCCACTTAGGTTCATGTGCCCGCCGCCGGCGACCTGCATGGTCATCGCCGTACCCTGCGGCTTTCGCCCCAGCACACTAGGCTCCTTGTGGAAGGTCTGCTCCACCGCGCCCTCAAACAGCACGTAGCGCACCATGTTGTCGCGGGGAAAGTGATCCACGTCAGAAAAAAAACCATCTTCCCCATGATCCATTTTATTTTCCATGACAAACCCTGCGTTTGGTGCATGTTTTGCATGGCAAGTTGGATGTTGGGGATTGGTCAACATCTTTTTGGTTGATAGAAGTACCGGCCCCACCACTGGCGCCCGTCCGGGTTTTCGATGGCCATGGCGGGCGCATTCTTTTTGTCTTCGAGCTGTGCAGCCTGGGAAATCAGCTCGATTTGGGACCGGATCTCCGTGTTCAGGCGCCTGATGTACGCAACGTTTTCAGACATGGAACCGTAATACTTGCTCGGCGATGCAAACAAGGCCATGAAAGGGTTGAAGCTGCGCTTCGGTTTCTTTTTTGTCTCCCCATCCGCGAGGTAGCCGAGACGGTCGCGAAGGTCCTGCAACTTTTTCTCCAGCCCTCGGAGGGAAGAGGCCAGTGTCTGCGAAGCAGGGAGGCCATGGACGATGTCAATCGCAGCCTGTGCCAGAAGTCGGGACTCCTCTGCCAACTCCGGATACTCCGCCAGGGCACGCACTTGGACCAAGATCACGCTCGCAATGCCAGTGACAGCTCCTACAGCGTCCACCATAATGGTCTCTCTAGGATTTTTGCATGTACTAGTCTGTGTCTTCTAGGAGAATTAGTACTGTTCTTCAAGAAGTTCACTGGAGTTAGAGGCACGCATTGACTCGCCGCTGAAGAGCGGTCTCCCTTGGTAAATGCTCTTCACATACTGGGTAAGTAATGGCGACCTCTAGGCGATTTGAGTCTCGTTTTTATTTTATTCGACAGCTCATGTCGAACATGCTCAGATTTTCTATATCCATAGTATTCCTGCGGTTCGCGTTCCGCGCTGCTCTCTTGCTAATCTGAGTGTCCCAACGAATACGGAAGCGGAACGCCAACGGACCACACGCACCCCATTTAGATGAAGTTGAAGATTTAAATTTCCTTACAATTGAAATAAATCAAACACGACATGCAACACAGGCACAGGAGGGGCGAGCTACTGCGTTTGACCTGCTCCAAGTGACTACGATATTAATGGTCGTTTTCTTGCCGAGCTGGTGCAAGTCGTAGATGTTTCAGCGGCCCCCCTTAACCTTATTGCATCTTTATTCAGTTTCTAATTACCGTGCTTCGTGGTGTTGCCCTTCTTAGTCTTACACTTCTTTTGAAATCTGCTCTGCCAATCGTAAAAATGCTAGCACAGCAGGAGTCCCGGTTTCCAGATTGTCGTCTATTGTAAGCCTTGTTCGCATCAATAAGCGGCCGCGACGAGTTCGTCGCTTTCACTCGTCTCCGTTCGAGCCAGGACTGTCCTCACCCTCTTCGCCGACGTCTTCCATACTGACGTCGAGCGCGTTGTCCCCAAGCGCCAGCTGTTGCCCAAAGGGAAAGTAAAGACCATCCTCGATCGCTTCGACTGCCTCGGGAAACGTGAGAGGGAGGGCCTTCTCGAGGCCCTCGTTGACGACCTCCTTATCGTGCTTCGCAGATTCCAGGCAATGGTCGAAAATTCGATCGTATCCACTGCAAAAGTATCGCATTCGCACTCCGTAGCAATTGCTGCTATGCATGACAAATCTCTTTCCTAAGGCGAAACAGCATTACAAATTTCTATTTTATTTGCAATGCTAAACTAATTTGTAAATTGCGATTTATACCAGTACGATACTTTTTCTTTTGCAATGCATATGTCGACCCACTCGTCCGTCACGGCGTCGGATGCCATATACATTGTGCGTATGCATTACAAACACGTCTGGGCCCCAAAATTTGCCATGCTAGCTGGTCACGACCAGCACCAAAGAGCAACCTGCAATAAACAGCGAAGCATGACGGACTCTTTTCTGTTGCGTGTCTTGTTCGAGCACGACAGGTTGCGTTTTTGCATCACAGACAAGCTCCTGGGCTTTTGGTATTGGTTGACAAACATGCATCACAGAGATGCTAGTCATACTCATACCAGACACCGACACGCATAGAAACACTTGCAGCAACCTAAATGTAAATGAATCTTGCAGAGCCAGACATATATTTTGCAACTGATAGTGCGTATGCGTGCGCAAATGGACCGGTACCTGTGGTTCGTGCGTGTGTATGGTAATTCAGAACGAATTCGAGGAGCGCCGTTTTCTCGCAGCTCTGCCTCTGCTAGTATTGAATAGGAAGTACTACTGCTACGCACTACTTACCAGGTGTTGATGGCTAGTGTACTAGCTAATGCAGCCAGCGGATTCTTCACCTAGTACGCAGAAGCAAACATCTTGAGCTTGGGACGGTAAATCAAAATTATTGATGAAACGGGATGAAATTATATATGTGGCTAGCCGGGAACGCTGCTCTTCGTGTCTAGCGACCACCAACTCGAGCTTTTACATAAAGTACTTGTCGCGGAGGTGGCGCTCCTCAAGACGGGCGCATTCATTACCACACAGCACCAGAACGAGGCTAAGAAACATTTGCGACCTCCTCGCAAGCATAACCACATCAACGTCCACCACGAAGAAAGCATGATATCAAAGTTAGAGAGTACCATCTCGCATTTCTCAAGTGTGTAAGGTTTTCGCGGATGTTATCCAGTGACACTTTTTTGTAGTCCTTTTCCAGAATGTACTGTTTGTCCTTCGAGAAGATTTGCTGAACGTCCTCGGGTACAAAGTGCACGAATATATCGTGCGCTAGGTTTGCAGCAAATTCGAATGGAGAGTCGCAGTACAAGGCGCGCAACACCAACGCGAGCTTCCCAACATACTGCATCCCCTGGTCCTCTTCCACTATTTGAAATATTTTTTCTCGCGAGTGTGCTTCGACAATGTCTCCGAGTGCGTCCGGCAGAATTCGTGGCGCGTGGCGAACAAGTTTGCGAAGATCGAAGCTGGTGAAGTCCTTCATGTGGCTGAAGATCGTGTCCACCTTTTTCTGCAGCAGATCCGGGGCGTCGAAAGGGTACAGATCCTCGCGAAACTGGCGAAACAACTCCTTCTTGAACTTGCGGCGATCGTTCTTGCGGCGCAAATACTGAAACAAACTCATATAGCCCTTCCCGTATGCTATCCGCAGATTCTGCTTCAGCGGGCATCCGGTGAGGTTCAGTTCTGCGGGATTTCAAATCAGTTCGAATGCAATTTTTGCAAAAAACGTTGCATCATGCTCTTGCAGGTCATCTTCTTTGTCTAAGTTTATCACTATCTTTCTTAAACCTTCAACTTGAACAGTGCCTACAGGTCTCGGCGACATCGGTCGCTTGTGATCTCTAATCGCGAACCAAAAGCTAAACCACATCGATGATATCTATCGCGGCGCACCTTTTAAGCAATGCTGGAGGTCGGCGTACTCCCTCGGAATCTCGAAGACTGAGGTATTGCGAACGTCCAACACGCGGAGATCTTTCAACGTAGCGAGGCTCACTGGGAGTTTGAACAAAAGCGGGTTGTCCTGGGCTAAAATCTCTTGGAGGTTCTCGAGCAGAGACACCTCGGCCGGAATGCTCTGTAAATTGTTGTACCCGAGGTCGAGCCGAGTGAGCCATGTGTAGTTCAGAATGTTCGGGATGGCGGCATCCGTCAGGTTGCAGTACGCGAGAGAAAGCGGCATCGTGTGGAAAAACGCAGCCCAGACCGCATACTGCCCAAGCTGTCGCTGTAGACTAATCAAGTACAAGACGCGGCTTTGGGGTCGTACTAGGTTCTGACGATTACTAGCTCTTGTTCCCTGCTACGTACAAAAGCGTAAGCGTCGTGGCGATTGGCTACAAGTAGAATGCTGGCCGCGATTGGGGTTGATGCATTAATTCTCAAATGCCCTTCGTGTGTAAGAACAACTCAACGACAATGCCTCATTTTGTTTTTATGCGGCTGATCCGAATTCACGATTTGGTGCCGTCATCAAATGCTAGAAACGACGCCGTGGACTTCTTGCACGTGCATATTGCAAGTATGGGCCTGCGACGTTTTTGAAAGGGATACGATGCCGGTCCTTTTTATCGCGTATGCGGGTCAGCCGCTTATAGATTTCTGTTCCTTTGGACAGCCCATCCAAATTATCCACAAACTTCACGGGAAACATGGTAACCTTCTGTTGCTCGGATGCTGGGGCCGTTCTTGCTGTCGCAGTCGTTGTTCTTTGAAACCAGCTTTTCAAGAAGCTCGAGCAGGTGTAACAAACGGATTAGCGCCCGCCTTCCCCCGTCAGAATTTCATATTTGCTGCTCGTGCTCACCGCAATACTGCATTAGGTACTTAGCACTACAACACCGTTGGTTGTGGTAATGGTTTGTTACAGTGATATTGCTTTCGCAGCTTTGCCTTCCTAACCGGCCGGCGCAGTAGAAGTAGTTCTAGTACTAGTTCCTCGTCTACAATAAAATAAAGTTTTTGCCTTTGCAGCAAGAACTTCAACTTATGTTGACTGCCGGTGCTGTCGAGCTCGAGGCTACAGGGTCCACCTCGACGTCAAGATCTAAGATCTTGACGTCCATTGTTGGGCCAAGATCTTAGATCTTAGCCCAACAATACTACCACCCGTAGGCGTAGCTACTCGGCTGTGATCATGCAGCAGTACTCCTCATCATATTACCTTTATACTTTCCTGCGGTAGCTGCGTGCCTTACCGCTTCGATTCTTTGCGCCAGCACCAGCATTCGCTACTAGATCACAACCTCCAAACTTTCCCGAGTTCTGAAAATGACGTGGTGGCAGACGCAGTGGCATCAGATGAAACTTAGCGCTCACGTTTGTAGATCGCAAGTAGAAATGGAACGGCGAAACATCTTTATCTATGCCATCTCGTCTATTTCAACCTCCCTCATATTTCTTTTTTTGCTGTGACCAAGGTCATGTTTACCTCGAGACATCCATTCGCTGTCAGATTTTTTTTTTACTTCATGCCGACGAGAACATAGGTCTGGTCGTGCAGTTGATTTTTTGTAGAATACCACAAGAAGCATACCACATGCAATTATCGTCCGCCGCCCACCTATTGCCTGCGCCGTCTCTCGTCTATGCGACTGAAATGATATGTTGCTGAAAGCTCGTTTGGCGTTTTTCTCGTTTGCCAACTTTGACGAGGTTCATTTTTTTTAGTGGCTGCATGCAGTATGTGTATGATGCAAATGTCTATTTTACCACGACGAAAGAATGTTCGTTAGCTTGCTAGGTTTGCAACTATTTCAGAAAAAAGTGAAACACAAGAAACGGAAGTGCTGCATTCTTGACAAAGAAATATTTTTTGAAAGATATATTTAGTAACTCGGCATAAAAAATCAGAACGACGATGCGATACTGATTGGATTTAAGCAGCGCTCGCCACGCTTTTGTATCCTTATCTTTCTGTATTCTCTTGGAGACTCTGTTCAATTGATAGCCTGTTTCTGCCTCGCATAGCCCCCGCCCTGGGCCGCGGGACTAGTGCAAATTCTGCAATGCAATATTTACAAGAGAAAGCGCCGCCGTGGGTGCACTTTTCACTATTCAATAAATGCGATACGCAAGGACTACGTCAAGTAAAACTAGAACCACCACCAGGACGAGCCTGGGACTTTTGTTTTGTTTGCGCGTGTGCACGTCTCTGGAAAAATCACGTAAGTACGCTACTTTCTCGTAAAAGGCGAATAATCGTAAAGGTAATAATTGAGCTCGTCTTTATAGTAAAGAGTAATCGTAAATGCGCACAGTGCTCTTCGACGCAGCGTCCTGATATACTCATTTTTCAGTGCGGTTGAAGGTGCGCTTGAGTGAGTGAGTTTTGTATGTATTCGTAGTATTGATTGGAGGTGGCTATGGCTCACCTCCTCAACCACCCATACGCCACCGCTTTTTTGCTTTCCGACACGGCTCCGGATGCGCTTGTCGCTTTCGCGGAATTGTCTACGAAGGATACTTGCTTCTGCTTTCGCTGTCGCGAGCTCATGTTGCTATTGGAACTGGCTGGTGCGGGATAGTAAAGCAACGGCTGCTTGTATCCAGGGAATAACAAAGATGCGAGTGCGATCGCAAAAGGAAAAGTCAATCTTCTAGAAACACCTGAATCATGACACATGTTGACGCAAAAATAGCAATAAGCCTCTGGACCTGCTGGTAGTCGTGAAATCGTGAATATTTGCGAGTTTCTTTTGTACGCAGTGATAGCTGTATGCAACTGCATGTGCATCTACTTGTTCTATTATAATGCATGATTGACTTAACAAGACGACAGCATCGATGGACGTTATCCATTTCGTATCTGGCCGGTGCGCTGTCGCTGCTCCTCCTCGCTGGCATCCCAAGAGAGCGTTTCGCGCGCGTCCTCCTCCAATATCGGCGCCATCTGGAGTCGATTCAATCAGAACATCAAGTGTGAGCACTGAGCATCTTCAAGCTACCACCTGTTATCTCTCAACACGACCAAAAAGCAATCACTCATTTCTGCATTGCTATGACTATGGATACTAGTCTTGATGACAAGACCATACATCTTGTTTTTACTTCGACTGTTTGTGTTTTTGTGGTGACGCCCAACTTCATCTTGTTACTCGGGTACAGGTATTTCAAAACTGTATCTTACCCTGGCGCCCCGGGTTGGAACTTGTTCCGAAGAGCTGGAGGAGTCTTCCGCTTCGGCGGTGCCTTCTAACGACTTGGGTTCCACCTCCGCAGCACCAGGCGCCGCTTCTGTGTCAGCACCCCCAGAGATCTGACTGACGCCGCGGCTACTGCGGCCTCCTTGATTCACTCGCATGGGCCCCTCGTCACCAGTATCTCGCCGAGCGACAAAGCGCTTTTTCGGTCCGGACGAATCCTCGCTCGCGGCCTCACGAACAGTGGCAGCGCTCCCGTCGTTTCCAGCGTTTTCGCTTGCGGCGCCACCGAAGGGTTTCCCTGTGCCGGACTCTTCACCTGCGGGGTTTCCGTCTTCGCCAGCTTCCTCAGCGGGATCTCCGCTTTCCCCTTCTCCCCTAGGTGGTTTCGGCGCCGCCGGGTCAGAAATTTGATCTGTAGAAATCATGATGAATATTATTGAGCCGCTCCGTCTTGCACTGATGAAATCGCAACCGCTCGACACTTTCATTTTTTTTTATTTTGCCGAGGTCGTCCTCGTGAAGGCGATGAAGGTCTTAAGCTATCCCGCCACGACTGTAACTGTTCTTGATCTTCATGCACCACGAAAAGGCAGACGCCGCAGTTAATGCACGACGTACCAGGAGGCAGCCCTGTTTTCGACTGCACTGCGGTCGGAAACAGCAAGAGCAGTGCGATAATGAAGAGCAGCGCGATGCCTACGCTGAGCAGCAACAGGACGAGTGGATTTATGCTGTTTGCTTGCGAACTTGCAAGCGGTTGCATCATTGCGAAAATGACCCCACATCCCCAGCAGAGCAAGATTTTCCTTTTTTTCATGTTTCAGAACGATAAAGCTTTTTTTGTTTCTACAAGCAAGCCAGGTCATGGATCACGTTATTTTCCCATCTCACTAAGATGTTGACGTTGATGTTCCCTATCTTGTTCACACTGCCGTTACCAATTCAAGAAAAAGTCTTTGCTCGTGGAGAGACGAGACCATAATCATGCGGATAGCTTCGGCGGAAATCGTTCCCTGTGCAAAGCAGTCTGGCACTGAGCACTGCTCGCTTTCCAACAAATCAGGATCAATATCGAAGGAAAATCCTCAACATCAGTCCAGAAGTCAAACCATATTTTTGGCTGCGACGCCGAGACAACGCACTGAATAGCTTTTTAGCTGGCTCCGTAGTAGGGAATCAATGAAATGAGCACAGAGGTCCACCACCTCGACATAAATGTACATCTTATCAAAACTTTTCCGATTCGCAATCTGACACCTGTTCGCATCGTTTTTCGTCCTCAGCAATACAACGCTTCCAAGCTTGTTGCTAGTACGTGCTTTTATTCATATTTTTAGCCATGAACATGATGGTGCAGAAGTTGCCCTCTTCGTCTACTTCATGTTTGTTTGTTTTCTTGACTCAAACCGATTTGACCTCGGTAGCAGGCCGCTCCCTCGTTTTGCGGTGCCGTTACCATCGTTCGGCGTCTGCTACGTACACTTTCGCCGCATGTTGCACTACACAAACCCCAGGTGGACCATTGCGAGACTTCGCAATTCGTAGCTGTGATTTTTTCGATCCATTTTTTTCGCACAAGCACCTAGTCAGAAAACAAAATGCAAAAGAGTAACATAATATCAAAACTATCGCAACATGTTACAAACGGCGCGCCCGTTACCGCCCCGAGACCCGAGAACGAGACCCGGGCGAACCCAAAACGAGGCCAAGCTTACCGCTTTTTGGTATTCGCGCGCCGACAACGTCGCGGCCGGGGGCTGTGTGCTGTTGTTCTACTTCATGCTGCCGGCGCGTGGTCTCTGCAGCCGCCTCCGAAACACTAGCGCGCCCCATTTAATTTTCCCCATATTGGGGCATGGGCCGCGGGCGTATAGATTCGCAGGCAGCGCGCCACATGGCTCAAGTTTTGAGCCGCATCGGACTGCGACCAGACAGACAACACCCACCCTAGTCAATGGCCACGCCAGAGCCCGTCTACCGGATGCCCGCCAGGGAGGCGCCGCTATCTGTCCAACATGAGGCCTCGTGCCTGCTGGCGCAAATTGGCCCCGTGCCTCTGTTGCAGACAGAGGACCAGGCAGAACGATCAGAAAACGCGCAGGCCAAAACGAAGCCGGGACGGGGCCAAAACGAAGCCAAAACGAAGCCAAAGCCATCCAAAAAAAAGACGGCCAACCCTTTCAACTTTTTGCCAGAAAGCAAAGGCCCAGAATCAGACCGCGGGGCCTCGTTTTGGCCTCGTTTGGGCCTCGTTTTGGCGTCGCTTCCACGAGGGCACGGCAAAGCGAGCCGGGCGGCGACCAAAGTGCCGAATTTTCCGCGTTCCCCTTCCAGACGCGAAACGCACTTGCCTGGCCTCGTTTTGGCTTCGTTTTGGCCTCGTTTTGGCTTCGTTTTGGCCTCGGTTTTTTTGCCCTTTGGCTTCGTTTTGGCCTCGTTTTGGCTTCGGTTTTCCGGCAATGCCGACCAGGGGTGGTCGCGTGTACATATCTACTGGACCAGAGTGCGCCCATACCCATTTGAATATCGCAGGCACTGCGCGGGGCATTGGGGCTTCGCATAGTAGCCAAAGGCAAGACGAAGGCGGCGCCCCCTGGGCATCCATGTGGGAAGCGCATAGCCCCGCGACGGCCAAAGCTTTTTGCGTTTCTTTGTAATGCCATGCGGCTCAAAAATTGAGCCCGGCGGCACGCTGCGTCGCAGGCTCTCCCGTATGCGTAACGCGACGCGCCCGGGCCCAAAGCGCGCACAACACAAATGGCGCCCCGGCTTACATGCAGCAGAAGCCCCAAAGGCTGGGGGCCCTGCAAACGCCTCGGCCGACCACTATGGGAAAACTTGCCGACGTTTTGCGCTGGCAGAGGTGGGCCCTTGTAAAAGCTGCCCGACTGGCTTCGTTTTGGCTTCGTCCTGGTCTCGTTATCGTGCGAGGACGGTAACGTGGGTCGCCGTTTGTAAACATGCAACAGCAGTCGAGTGGTGTGGTGCCCGCTTCTTTCCTCTTTTTGAGGCGAGCGTCGCTGCAGCACAAGTCGAAGACACAACAAATACTTGAAGTACCGCATTCTTCTGGCTTACAGGGCTTCGACTGCACCAAAGATGGACAAGACACAACAAATACTTCTTGAAGTACCGCATTCTTCCGGCTTACAGGGCTTCGACTGCACCAAAGATGGACACTCTGCGCCGGTCGGTCCTGGACCCTTAAGCACATCGCGGCGCCGATATCCGAGAGAAAACTTCTACCCCCGGTTTTTACAAAACATGAAGGACGCACTTTTTCGCGCTTTGTGTCTGTACTCTCAGCATCAACAGCGACAGATGCACGGTCACCATTTGTTGGAATGAGAGATCATTTGTTCCAATTTTTTTCTGGCTGAGGTGTAAGTACTTTTCTCTTGGATAACCGGGTGCATTCGCACATCTGGTTGCACGGTGACCAGTCAGTCCACTGCGAAACTTCGCAATGCGCGGCTGTAGACGAGGTTCATATTTCTTTGTTTATGTTTTGCAGAATGCGCCACACACTGTTGTCAATCCACCAGCTTTGGGTGCCTGAGCACGTGTCTCGTCAAAAGGTGCAGGTGCGATAGACATTCGACGCCTCTCTGGATGTACGAACATGAATCTGATATCTAGTATGCGAGTGGAGAATATATAATGCTCGGTGACGTATAGAATTTTTTGTTTCACGCCATGCTACTAGTCGAAAGCGGTACCGCACTCTGACTGCGCCGGGCAGGCCTCCGTCTGCGTCAAGGACGGACAGTCCCCGGTATCGACCCCGACAATAGCACGCGTTCGGGTGTGCGCTGCGGAGCCGCAGGTGGCACTGCAGTCCCCCCACTCGGCCCACTCGCTCACGTCACAGTTTCCACGATCCAAGTGCAGAGCGCCAGTTGGAGAGCTCATCAGCGAGCCGCAAGAGAGCATGTAGCGTATGAGTCTCGACGACGGCCTGATCTGCTGGACCAAACCAGAATGCGTCGCAGTACGAAGGCGGCGCCCGACAGGTCGTGACGCCCTTCTTTTTCTTGTGGACGAAAACGCCCCACGAGCGGCTGGCGGCGTACGCGTATTTCCCTGCTGTCGTGATAGTAGCCCGCCGATTATATGATCCAAATCGGCACCGGTGCTGCATATTTGCCTTGTCGCGGACGCATTGCCACTGCAGCTCAGTGCTGGAGAAAATCGCATTTCGTCGCTGTCGACAAATTTGATGTTCGGTCTAGTTGGTTGCGCTTGCGTAGCAGGAAGGACTTTAATATTTTGTGATTTTGGCAAGCTGCCGATGAAGATTTTCTTCCTACTCGTCGCGGAGCGAGAGACAAACGCAGAAGAGGAACTAGGGTCGATCTTCGCTTGGCGGGACAGACCCGGAACCCGAATCTGTGGCCGCTTGCACACCAGAAGAACTCGACACATCGGTGTCGCGTTTGATGTCTCCTTCGTGTTTATGTTGTTGCCGCGCCGTTGTAGTGGTGTGGGGCGGCGCGTCTTGACTTGTAACATCCGCCTCCTCGCCAATCGGGCGGCTGCGGAAGTACTGGACCTCCACAATGAGGTGGATGATCTGGTCAACATACTCGCGGTCATGTTCGCCTTCACTCCGTGTCTTTTGTTCTCACGTTCGGAATGGACTGTAAAGGAGTGGCTGGACGACAGGAAGGAGGGCCCGCTCCCGCCGAATTCCATTCGTGAAATAGTCGCGGCCTCCTCATCGTCTTGCTTCTTCTTCACCTCCATAGTTCTTGTCCGATACCGATTGAATCTATGACATTATCATCAAGAACGACTGTGGTCGTCTCCTGCTCACGACAAAAACGACCTTGTTCATGAGGCGGGATTGCATTTCTTAGTATTCATGCCGACTTTGTGACCGTGTTTGCCGCTATTGGCTTTGATTCTTGCACTGACTCCGTAAGCTGCTCTTCTCGTACTCGTCACCAGCACTCTAGTTTGATGCCCTTCCCCAGCAAGCTAGTTTGCTCTCTTCCTGCTCTCTGAGATCCAGAATTGCTAAAGTCAGCAAGTAGTCGGCTGCGTGGCCTTCACTAGGTTCTCTTTAAACCACTTACTTGCTCCTGTGCTTGTGCAGCCCCACTCCTAGGTCGAGAAGTTTGTTAGTGTTCCTGTGCTCGAAGATTTTCTTGCAATTATTATGTGCACAGTGTCGCCCGACGCCTAAATTTTTTGAACGACTACGCGCATGTCGTAGTAAATTTTCCCTTGAAATCACTAGGTGCGAAATTGGCATTCCTGCAGGTCGTATTCGCTCACGTGTGTGTGCGCCTGCGCGTGTGTGTGTAATATGATTGAACAATGCGCCCGACCAGCGATTCAGCTATCCCCTTCCCCATCGTGGTGGTTCCGTCAGTCGCGCAATAATTGCTGCTCCTCTACAGTTACAGACGCACAAAATCTTCCGTGCCGTAATAATTTCACTATCGTCATTTTTTGCACCAAAAAAAATTCCGGGCGGAGGCTTTTATTTTACAAATACGAATACCGGGGGAGCCGGTGTTTTCTTTCTTCTTGGTCATAAAAATACATTATATCGTACGGCGAAGTAGTGAAACTTGTTGTTACTGGGTCGTTGTAAGTAAGTACATTGATTTACAACTCGAGACGGAGCACATATCGGCGCCTGTAGTATGTTACTCACCATACACATTTATATTTCAAGATAGGACGTCGACTGCCGAGTTTGGCGTCCCCGTAGTCACCTCCATGTCCATGCAGCTGGTAACATTTGTCCCACCTCCTGCCGGAGGCGCGTCAATAGACTCACCCCCTCCCCCGTCAGGGGCGGCCTCTTGCTGCTGTGCAGCTCCACTTTCGTTTGCACCCGTCACGACGAGTGCAGGAGCAGGACCCGCACTATGTGCTGCCGCTTCAAGGACTGGCATCGACATAGATTCCTTTTGTTCTAGCTCTAAAGATGCTGCTGGTTCGACTTCTACACCGGCACTGATGGCCGGATTGCTATTTTTCCTCCGTGCAGCAGCTGCGGTTGCAGGAGTGTCGCCGTCGACTACATCACCTGCGTCAAGAGATGAACCCGGAGCAGCCTGGTCTTTCGTTTCGTTATCATCATCATCTACGTAGGTAGATGCGAAGGGCAGTGGTGGTGATCCCATGTCTTCATCTTGTGGTCCTGCTTCCTTCGCCACTCGGCCAGCGTGTTGGCTGTTGTTTTCCGCCGCACTTGTTCCCGGTGCTCCCGCTGGCGTCGAGAGAAAAGGAACTACCTCGGCGCCAAGCGAGGAGCTGTGTTTAAGCTGCTTTCGCAGAGACAGCGCCTCGTGCTCCAAGTTTTCCAGGGCGCGTATCAGATGTCCGATCCGATCTTCCTCGACCATGCGACTGCGGGCGTGCAGGGTCCGTATGATAGGGAACAACTTCCAGAATCCTCTACTTGCCGCCCTCACTTGTAGTGCAAAGGACCGACCACACTGACAGTGTGACACTGTTCCGAGTCCCTATACATAGATCGTCATCGTACTGTGGCTGCGCTGCCATTATTTAATATGCGTTCTATCTTCACTTTCGCTAGTTGCACTCATAAAAAGCGTTGCCTTTGCGTCACGATGTGGATACTTTTCTTTCCTAAAGTTGTAGCACAGCACAACTACAATTCGGATTATGGTGCTCGCTTAGGTTTATTAGGCAGGAGGTGGCTAGTACTTCTTGATGAGGCGTGTTGGCGTTTGCGTTGGTATGGACGAACACGTTGTTCATGTACAAATGAGGGGCAAGAAGGGACGAAAAACGACCTTGACCACTAGCATATTCCACAAGGCGTCCTCGACCTGGCGAAATTGGGTCTCGTCCCCGAGAAAGTACCTTTCCCGAGGCACCACGTTGCCTGGTCTGACAAACGATCCAAGTCCTCCACCGCCGCCTCGAGAATGCGACGCCCGAGATCGAGGCCGCTCCGGGAAAGCATTCGGCTCTAGGACCGGCGGCAGCACCCCCTGAGACCGAGCCTGGTCCTGATAATTTTAATAGTAGAAAACATATCAATCTTCGGTGATGCAGCTGCATAAGGTTGGGGTCACGACCGAGGAGGATCATCTCAATCTTCTCTGCATAGACAGTGATACAGAGGGAAATCACTAGGTGGGCCACTTCGTTCCTCTGCAGAAATCGCAATACAAACATCAACATGAAGATGAACATGAAGATGAAAGTGAAACATGAGAGCGAAAAAATAAAGCGCGAGCGCCGGCATTTTTACTGTTCTATAGAGACTTCGCATGCCGATTACGACCCTGTGTGAGTACCTGCAACTCTAGAATATGTGCTCGAAGAGAATGGGTAGCAGTCATGGTGCCCTTCACGCGACTGCTTGCGCGGGACCCAGGTCTGGAAGATAACGCCCGCGACTTTGGGCGAGGCATGTCCATCGCACGCGTTAGCAACTCCGCATTCAATGTCTGCAATGCGGAGACCTCGTTCTCTGCTGTGTTGGCACGGACCCGGTATGCGCTTACCTGGCAAGAAATAAAAACAAACTATGGTAGCGCACACGACGAGCACCACATATGATAAAAAATCAAAATAAAACGCTGTATTTGTATATTCAGCGCCCTCTGATGGAATAGCCAAAAGAAGCACTTAAAGCTTCAAAAATCCGCTGAATTTTGCTGTTACTTTTTAGCTTAAGTAGCTGCTTCGCACCTTTCTGGCCATTGTCTGATTGCTTTGAATCAGCGACTCGATCTGCCGCTCCTGATCTCGGAAATGGTCCAACATTGTTGCATCACTTTTGGATTTCTCGCCTCGGTAGCCGCCTGCACCACCCCCAAGCGAAAACTGTCGCCGACCGCGACCAGCATCGAAGGCTGCAACCATTTCTAGAGGAAAATAGCAGACTAGTACTGATATAATAAACCAAAACGAACCTCGTCGAAGAGAAGAAAACACGAATCAAAAAAGAAAACGAATTTTTATTCTCGGACGAAGCTATCAACTACCACAACCACGACTACGTTCGAGATTTCCTAACAATTGAGTGATTTCTGGAAGCTGCGTTTCGACATTTCCATACGTTCTTTTGCGGAGTGAAATTCAAAAATGCTCTTGCAGCCGATGCTCGTCTTCATGAAATCGAATACTTAAATTCATCCACTTCCGATGCTCTCGGATCTTCTTCTTCACTCGAAGCAGATTAACAAGTCGAAGCCAAAGCACATGCACAGTGTGGAAATAGAACAATTGGAACTCCTCGTCCGTGCGGCCACTCCTTTATTCCTTTTGCGTTTGCCTTTCGCCGACATGAAATGTTTCATAAACAAAAACTCGCCAGCACTCACTGCACTGGTGGAGATCGTCATTTACTTTGACGTTACGCTTTGTTCCAAGTCCAAGTTCCGATGATTTTTGAGTATTTCCTCTTGCTCTAGCCCTTCCGTGCTGACAACCGCGAACACCTCTCCTGGCTCGCTCATCAATGAAATCGAACTCTCACTCTGTGGTTTCGATTGCGGTTCTTAGGGTCGTATTCTTTGACTTTTCACCATTCCTACACTCATTTGTCACCTCGCAACGAGATAAGTTCGAAGCTTTACGATCTTCGTCCCTCCTCAAAATTTTCGGTAGGGGGCAAGCGAGGTAGGAAGGCCGTGGTGCATTCTGCTGGCCAACACCTAGTACGACGACACAAATCTCAGCTGCTCTCAACCAACAGACCACATGCAGTTTTGTAAGTACGTGCCGCTTTTACGAACGTCTGATTCGTTGCCCTTGGCTCAGAAACAAGAAAATGAAAATCGAACGAGACTCCGAAGTAGATGCGTTTAGGAGAGACGCGATTGAATACTAGTGTCCTTGTGCTAGTCTCTCCCAGTTCTCCCAGTTAAAAGTACTGCCACATTTTTGGTGTGCGTTTCGGTTTCTGGTTGCCCTTTTCTGAGTCCTTTCATACTGCTCTTGCGTCACTGACAACACAACATAATTGTTCTCCGCGTATTAGTATTTTCAATCCTGAAAATCGCAACCTCAAGCGACGAGTCAGTTTCGATTACGGCTCCGTGCCTGTAATCATCGCCGGACAGGACTAGAAAACTAACAGCACAAGGCATGGCAATACAATAACAATACGGAAACGAATGATAAATATCAAACATGATGATCCTGAACAGGCAGAGATTGAAAGAGAAACTGAAACAGACATAAAACATGAAAATGTGAAAGTAAAATTAGATCATACGGATAGCAAAATAGATGACAGCAAGTGCCTGCAGAAAGCTTCTCCTGCTCGTTAGCTTCATGCATGATGGTGATGCGATCGATGGAACACGATTTACTTACTTAGTTGATAAAAATCGATTGTACTTTTGCGTTGAAAATTGTGGAAAATCAGACGCGTGGTGACACTAGTGGAACGAGACAGAGTGCTTCTACTCAGCATCATAGAGAAAACGTGCGAAAAAACCTATCCGAAGCTGTGTCGGGGGACACATCTCCATCTCGTTCCCGGGGGATAAATTATGCTAGTCTTTATTTTGGGTTTTGATAACATGACGTCAAAAGTTGTCCATGACTCGATGCATAGCATGTTTCTCCTATATGTCGCAATCTATCACGGGGCTGTAACCGGTGTAGAAATGAAAGCACGAGTAGCAACATTGCGCTGCAGATGACACCGCTAATGCCTACACATTGAGGACCACACCAACATGGTAAAAAATCATGCGGCTGCGCACATCCTTGCTTTTGGCAATTGCCCTTCAATTCATAGGAGGACAGCGACCTCTGCGCGACCACGCGACTTGATGGAACTGACAAACCACTTTTATTGATCGACTGAGATGACGCAGGATTCATGCGGTAGGAGGCTACATGAGAGTCGGCGAGGGGGACAAAAACAGAAAGATAAACAAGTACATAGACCTACTTCTTGAAAAATAGTATTTTTACTTTTATCTATTTGCATTCTCTTTTTCCCTGGTCAACAAAATGTATGCGTAAAATCGAGGAGCAGCTGCAAGAACCTCCTGCACGGGTTGATGCAGGCCATCGCCATGGTATTCGTATTACTTTGCCATGAATAGCAAAGTTCAAGTTGTAGAACGGGCAAGAAATGTAACGCGCTCGTCTTTGTCATCATGCTCCCTATGCGGATTCCGCTGCCGGTGCCGCGGTTGACTCGCCGTTGGTTTTGTCTTCCGCCCCAGGTTTTTCTTCCAGAACGACATTTTCCGGAGCCGCGGCCGGAGTGGCCTCGGGCTTCATGTTTTGCTGCACGCTCATCTTGCCGCTGCTCTTGATAGCGGTGGCATGTTGGGTCAGCGCGTCCAGCTTTCGCTGGACGTAATTGGTGCACTGGAACAAGTCGCACTTGTCCTGTTCCAGCTTTAAGGTCAGCTGAGGCGTCGAGACCGAGTGAAAATCCACCTGCAAGATTTGGTCCGTGTCGCAGCAACCGAGCTGCCGGTCCACGTAGGTGCCGCAGGCCCACTTCCAGGGGATGGTCTTGTAGTACCACTTGGAACCACTGAAGAGAGATTTTCGCTGTTCGATCGCCAGCACGCGATGCGGAGTGAACAGACAGAACTGCTTCTCCGTGCCCCAGAAGGACCTCCCGGTGAAACCCATTTCCACGAATTCGTCCGCCTGTGAATAAAAAAAATAAAATAAAAAAAAAATAAACAAAAAAAAAAAAAAAAAAAAAAAAAAAAAACAAAAAAAAAAAGAGAAAAAAAAGAAGAAAAAAGAAAAAAAAAGAAAAACAAAAACAAAGAAAAAATAAAAAAAAAAAAAAAAAAAAAAACAAAAAACTAGAAACAGAAAAAAAGAAAACCAACAGGACAAAAAGAAAAAAAAATAAAAATAAAGAAAGTAAAAAAATAAAAAGATATAGCAAAAAAAAAAAAAAAAAAAAGCAAAAAAAAAAAAAAGAATAAAAAAAGATAAATATAACAAGAAAGATAATAAAAGAAAAAGAAAAAAAAACACGGCGGAAAAACCGCAAGTGCCTTCATTTTTTGCAATTCGAAGTTGGGAAGTTTTTTCATGCGTCACCGCTAGAACATGAACAGGGCGAGTCAAACTGCGCCTGTGAGCTAAGAACTTGCTTCAGTCGGTCTGTTGCTGCTGGTGTAGCAACAGGCCGACTGAGGAAAATCTTAGCTCGCAGGCGGAGTTTCGCTCGCCCACTCTCAGCGTTCGCTAGATCAACTGCAAGGATAGCGACACTTTACGCTGCTGACATATGATTATGAAAAACCTTCCCAGTTTCGAATTGCAAAAAATGAAGCCAGTTACGGCTTTTCGGCCGTGTTTTGCAGTCAATTACAATTTCATTTCAAAATAAGCGCGAAGATAAAATTCTCAATCAGCATGCTCTAATGAGGATTTGCGAGCACTTCGGGTTAGATATCACCACCTTGCGATTTGTCTACAGTTCTAACCGCGAGTTAACCGTCCGGCCGGCCGGCCGGACGGCTAACTCGCGGGTGCGAGTTAACGGGTCATTTGTTACCCCGCTCCTACAACTTTATAAATATATTACGGTCTATTAGTTTACGCGGGACCCCATTCGTCAACAAGATCCACATCGTCGGAAACTGCATAGAAAAAAGGGCAATCGTTGTTTTCTTACTGAAACTGAACTGTGTACCAGGAAACTGAGTCAATGCTCATCGTGATTTTTGAAACTGCTTGCTTAGAGACGTACATAGACGAAATCAACAAACAAGTACCATCATGATATTCGGAGAGCTCTTGAATGTCTCGGTCATTGTCTTGCATGCGTCGGCGTCCAGCTGGCCCATGTCCCGGCCGTTCAACCGTATCAACAAGGCGAGCCGTGTCCGCTCCCCAGAGAGACAACAGATGAGAGACGGAGGGGAAGGCAAAAACTTCTCGTTTTTCGTCGTCTTTGCCATGCCAATGTGCGACTCATACATACGAATCAATATCAAGTGTGTTTATTGTCCCTCACAGTTGCTGCTCCCTCAACGCGAATATGGTGCTGTAAAGTAACTGCTCAGGTTCAGCTTGTGCACCCAAATGTCCTGCTGAATGTTCTTGTACCAACTTTGGCAACGCCACGTCGTTGCAATACATTGTACTTCTAGTTTCCTGATCATGGAACAAAGCTATTCCAATTCATTCTATCTTGTGGCAATGACGTAATATTCTATATGCCTGGCTGGGTAGCGGGGGCTTGTCGATATTTCATAAACCAGGCGATCATGGCATTGGCGTCACCCTTTGATGGTGGAGTTTGGGGGATCTCGGGACCCATGATAGCGCCGTTGTTGGCAATGATGCGGTCCCCCAGCAACTGCGCAACCCGCGTCATGTCGCAGGAGCCCGAGGAGAGGTCCTGTGAGATGGTACAATCCACCGACTGACCCGCCGCAAGGGTGATGCTTTTTTGGTATCCAACAAAAAAGAGTCTTGCCATCGCAGCCTGTAGTGCATCTTTATTTTTCTCTTGCTCTGCGTTCGGACTTCCCTCAGTGTTGAGTGTTGTGGTGATTGATCATCTTGATAATCCGTACTACGCTTTACACATGTTATCTGAAGATTCGATGCTGAAGATGCAGCCACAGCCACACCGCCACCTTGTGTCAATATAGTAAAGAAATTTATGGTCGGGGAGAAGAGCAGCATGCAGAGCGTCTGACGTAGTTACACAGAGACAAACAAGGGCTTTCAGAAATTTCAGCATCATCAACATCATCAATGCATTGGCGCGATAGCGGTACTACTGCTGCTTCTTTATTTGGATAGTTTGTCAGGTTTGCTCAGCGGCCAGTTTCCGTTGAGCTCCAGCATCAGTTCGCCATCGGAGTCGAAGCGTCCCGCCGTCGCGCACTCGAAGGATCGAATCGACGAGTAGGGAATGGACAAATACTGAGTGCGGTTTCCGGTCCAGCCCTTGGTATCCAGCCGGNTGATGGCCGAGGACTTTCGCATGCCCGGGCGAAAAGCGGTGGCAGCGGAACTACTGGCCAACACTTTTGCCCGACAGGAAAGGAAGCGCTGGGCAAAAGTAATGGCCAAGGAAAGAGCCCTTGGCCACCACTTTTGCCCATCCGGAAAGTGATGGGCAAAAGTTAAAGCGATGGCCAAGGAGTTGTCGCCATTGTTTTTCTTTGCCCGGCCGAAAAGTGATGGCCAGGGAGCTTCTGGCCATCACTTTTGCCCGACCGGAAAGCGATGGCAAAAAGTGGTGGCCGCGGAGTTCTTGGCCACCACCCTTGCCCGACCGGAAAGCGATAGCCACAATCGCTTTCGCTCGAGCGAAACAAAAGCGATGGCCGCGAGGCTCTTGGCCAGCCATCACCTTTGCCCGGCCGAGAGGCGATCGATGGCCACTTTGACGGCCAGGGAGCTCTTGGCCATCATGTGTGCCCGGCCGAAAGGCGACGCCCGAGGAGTTCTTCGCCATCACTTTTGCCAGGCCGGAAAGCGATGGGTGGCCAGGGAGCTCTTGGCCATCCCTTTTGCCCGACAGGAAAGCGATTGCCAGCCAAAAGTGATCGGTGGCCAGGGAGGTCTTGGCCATTACTTTGGCCCGAGCGAAAAGTGGCCACTTTTGCCCGAGCGGAAAGCGATGCATGCCCCAGCAGCTCCTGGCCATCATTTTCGCCCGACTCCTGGCCACCACTTTTGCCCGGCCGGAAAGTGATGGCCAAAAGTTTCACTTTTGCCCGACCGGAGGTGGTGGCCAAGGAGCCCGTCGCCGCCCGTCACTTTTGCCAGCCCAGCCCGGCCGGGCAAGGTACGGAGCTTTTGGCCATCACTTTTGGCCGCCCGGAAACTGGTGGCAAAAAATGATCGCCGCGGAGTTCTTGGCCACCATTTTTGCCCGCCCCGGCCGGAAAGCGATGGCCAAAAGTTATTGCCAAGGAGCCCCGGGCCATCACTTTTGTCCGTCCCGAAAGTGCTCTTGGCCTCCACTTTGTTTTGCTCGGCGGGCCCACCGGAAAGTGGGGGCCAAGCTCTTGGCCACCACTTTTGCCCGGGCGGCCGGAAAGTGATGGCCAAAAGTTAGTTTCAACTTTGCTCGACCGGAGGTGATGGCCAAGGAGCCCTTCGCCGTCACTTTTGCCCCGCCCGGCTGGGCTAGGAGCTTCTGACCATCGCTTTTGCCCGCCCGGAAAGTGGTGGCCAAACGTGATCGCTGCGAAGTTCTTGGCCACAACTTTTGCTCGGCCGGAAAATGATGGCCGGGGAGCTCTTGTCCATCACTTTTGCCCGGGCGAAAAGCGATGGCCAAAAGTGATGGCCAAGCAGCTCTCGGCCACCACTTTTGCCCGATCGGAAAGTGATGGCCAAGGAGCTTTCGCCCCTCACTTTTGCCCGACCGGAAGCAAAGCGATGGCCGCCAAAAGTAGTGGCCGAGGAGCTGCTGTTGGGTGGCCATCACCTTGCTCGCCCGGGCGGAAGGTCATGGATGGCCAAGGAACTCCTGGCCGCCATTTTTGCCGGGGGGGACAGGAAGTAACGTTTGCTCGACCGGAAAGCGATGGCCAGGGGGCTCCTGGCCCTCACTCTTGCCCGGCCGGAAGGTGATGGCCAAGCAACCAAGGAGCTCGCAGCCCTCACTTTTGCCCGAAAGAAAAGTGGCGGCCAAGGGGCTCCTGGCCGCGCCGTCACTTTTGGTTGCCCGAAGGGAAATTGATGGCCAAGGGACTCCCTGCCGTTACTTTTGCCCGACCGGAGAGTGATGTCCAAAAGCGGCGCCCATCCAAGGAGCTCTTCTTGGCCACCAATTTTGCCTGAGCGAGCGAAAATTGATGGCCATGGAACTCTTGGCCAGCCATCACATTTGCCCGATCGGGAAGTGATGGCCCAGGGGAGGCTTTTGGCCATCGCTTTGGCCCGGCGGGCCGGAAAATGGTGGCCCAGGAGGAGCGCCTGCCTATTACTTTTGCTGGACCCGACCGGCAAAGTGATGGCCAAAAATGATGGTCAAGGGGCTCGCGGCCGTCACTTTTGCGCCGCCCGTCCGCGAAGTGATGGCCAAGGACCCCTGGGCCATCGCTTTGCCCGGCGACCGGAAACGATGGCCCACCCAGGAGGCGCTCTTGGCCACCACTTTGGCCCGGCCGGAACGAAAGTGACGGCCAAGGAGCCCGTGCCCCATGCCCGAGTAAAAAGTGATGGCCGAGGAGCTTCTGGCCACCACTTTTGCCCGAGCGAAAAGCAAGGGCAAAAAGTGATGGCCAAGGAGCTCCCGGCCATCACTTTTGCCCGAGCGAAGGCAAAGGGATGGCCAGGAAGCTTTTTGCCATCACTTTTGCCATGCCGGAAAGTGATGGCCGAGGAGTTGGTCCCTGTTTTCGGGCGTGAAAACAGGGGCAGTCGAGCTTGTCGACGCTTTCTGTATCAGAATCGCACTGAAGTTGATGCGCGGCTTTGTTCTGCTGCTCGCCAGGGCGTGCAGCGTAACATTCTGCGCGACGGTATGGCGTAGAGATACAGGGGAAGCGTTGAATCTGTTACACGAAGCTTCTAGACGAGACCTTCTAAGCACATTCGTTTAGAATTATTTTAGTAGAGGCCTCCTATAGATTATATTTATACGGAGGCCCGGACCAGATTTTGTATTATTATAATTATACGGTCTATTAGTTTACGGGGGACCCCATTCGTCAACAAGATCCACATCCTCGAAAAATGGATAGAAAAAAGGGCAATCGTTGTTTTCTTAGTGAACTGTGTACCAGGAAACTGAGTCAATGCTCATCGTGATTTTTGAAACTGCTTGTGCTTGCTTAGAGATCATGTCCTGTACGCCACGCTAGCGGAAGGCACTGGCAAGCGCAAGACCTTTTCCTTTAAAAGTACATAGACGAAATCAACAAAAAAGTACCATCATGATATTCGGAGAACTCTTGAATGTCTCGGTCATTGTCTTGCATGCGTCGGCGTCCAGCTGGCCCATGTCCCGGCCGTTCAACCGTATCAAGGCGGGCCGTGTCCGCTCCCCAGAGAGACAACAGATGAGAGACGGAGGAGCAGGCAAAAACTTCTCGTTTTTCGTCGTCTTTGCCATGCCAATGAATGTGAGACTCATACATACGAATCAAAATCAAGCGCAGTTATTGTCCCTCTCAGTTGCTGCTTCCTCACCGCGAATATGGTGCTGTAAAGTAACTGCTCAGGTTCAGCTTGTGCACCCAAATGTCCTGGTGAATGTTCTTGTACCAACTTTGGCAATGGCAACGCCACGTCGTTGCAATACATTGTACTTCTAGTTTCCTGATCATGGAACAAAGTTATTCCAATTCATTCTATCTTGTGGCAATGGCGTAATATTCTTATGTCTAGCTGGGTAGCGGGGGCTTCATGATATTTCATAAACCAGGCGATCATGGCGTTGGCATCACCCTTTGATGGCGGAGTTTGGGGGATCTCGGGACCCATGATAGCGCCGTTGTTGGCAATGATGCGGTCCCCCAGCAACTGCGCAACCCGCGTCATGTCGCAGGAGCCCGAGGAGAGGTCCTGTGAGATGGTACAATCCACCGACTGACCCGCCGCAAGGGTGATGCTTTTTTGGTATCCAACAAAAAAGAGTCTTGCCATCGCAGCCTGTAGTGCATCTTTATTTTTCTCTTGCTCTGCGTTCGGACTTCCCTCAGTGTTGAGTGTTGTGGTGATTGATCATCTTGATAATCCGTACTACGCTTTACACATGTTATCTGAAGATTCGATGCTGAAGATGCAGCCACAGCCACACCGCCACCTTGTGTCAATATAGTAAAGAAATTTATGGTCGGGGAGAAGAGCAGCATGCAGAGCGTCTGACGTAGTTACACAGAGACAAACAAGGGCTTTCAGAAATTTCAGCATCATCAACATCATCAATGCATTGGCGCGATAGCGGTACTACTGCTGCTTCTTTATTTGGATAGTTTGTCAGGTTTGCTCAGCGGCCAGTTTCCGTTGAGCTCCAGCATCAGTTCGCCATCGGAGTCGAAGCGTCCCGCCGTCGCGCACTCGAAGGATCGAATCGACGAGTAGGGAATGGACAAATACTGAGTGCGGTTTCCGGTCCAGCCCTTGGTATCCAGCCGGAAGACGCGTTTGGTGGTGAGCAGTAACATGTCACGCCCACTCGCGAACGCGAGCATGGTTTTTTCGTATCGACAGAAAAAAGAACCCATGCCATCCCCACTCATTTTTTGCATGACAAACAAAGGATTTTATACGTGTTTTGCATGACGAATTGGATGGGGATGGGTTTTTTTCTATGGATATTTCGTCGTCTTGCAGCATGCCATTGTCGTGCATCTGCTTGTCGACCGTCTCCGGATTCACCGCCACGGCGTTGTCCGTGCACCACTTAGTAAAGCTCGACATCAGATCCGATTTCTCGTCCGCCGCCGGCTTCACCATCTTCGTGGTCGCGGCCACCGGGGGACCCTCCGTGATCTTGCCGCGCCCCCCCGTAGCCATCAACACTTTTTCGCTGAGGTACCGGTGGATGGAATTGAGGTCGACCTTGTCCTTTTTCAGGTCGACCTGGACGTAGGCGTAGCCTTTCTCGGCCGTGATAATCAGATGGTCTCCGTACTTCTGCGTTTTCTTGTCTTCGTATGAAAGTGCACAACTCCCCCCGCTTATTTGGAGTGCAAGAGATGAAACCACCTCAAAATAACATTTGAATTATGCTGTCTTCGCATTACAAATCCACGCACGGAGAATAGTGCAGTTTATTGGGCCTCCACAATTACTTGTCACACAAGTACATACCAAAAGACTCGTCAGACAGGAGCGGGACCGGATGTGGCAACATTTTTGCATGGCAAAGAAATGAGGAGGGGAAATTGTGAAGTCTCATACATCGACGATGTAGCTGGCGTCCGTCCAAATCTGGAGTTCGCAGTCGCAGTCCAGCCATCCACCGGCGGTCTGCACCGCGAAGTGCGAAATGCTCGCGTACGGAATCGTCGTGAAGTTCTGCTTTTTGCCCATGCCCATGAAGGCTGAAGTTGTATTTGAATTGTGTTGCATATTTTTCGGACACAGAAGTTGACATCACTCATGGAGGCACAGGTATATAGATCAACCTAGACAACCAATGCACGACCGCAACATGTTGCGGTCGTGAAACGCTTGCTTCGGTATCGGTTGATGTTGATCTAGATAGCGACAAATTAGCAAATCAATATGTGAATAGAAATATCTTCAATCATGTATAAAAATCAATTCGACCCAATACTCGATTTGTTGTCGCAGAAGATCATGCGTTTCGAGGTAAAGAGCGTGTAGTCCTTGCGGCCCTTGAAGGCCATTTCCACCACTTCGGACTTCTGCAGGACTTTGGCGCCTTATCCTTAGTAAGACACCCGGCGCCCCAGATTTGCCAGTTAGATCAAGGCCTGTATGCGTACACTGTCTCAGTTTCTCAGGCGCACCCCTCTGACCTCCATGAGAGACTTTTCTAGTGGTGTTTGGAAATGATCAATAAGCCACGCTTGAATCAGGAAGTCGATGAGGTTCGATGAGGGGTGCTGCTGCACTACATAAACGCGACTGAATTGCGCCTCCTGCAAGACCAAAATTGCCGTGGCCATGCGGAACAAGCAAAGTATTTGTCTATACAGAATTGACATCTTGACTCTGGGGTCGTGGGGACGTTCTTACGCATGATACGCCTCCGTCCTCTTTCATGTTCCCGTATCGGAAGAGCCGATCGGCCTCCGTGGCGTCAATCTGGCCCGCGGAACCCTCGCCCATGAGCCAGTGTGGGAGCGTTCGCTTCTGCTCCCCGCCCATTGAGGCTGTGTTGGCGTCCGCGGAAATTGGGGGCGGGTCGCCTGTGGTCAGCCCACAGGTAACATCGACCAGAAACTTCTGGAGCGCGGGAAGGTCGCAGTTCTTGGAAAGTGCCTGGTGATAGGTCGAGAACGCCGGAATGTCCAGATACAGGTCCAGCTCCGCATCGTCCAGAAATCCACCGGCACTCTTATCAATCTGCAAAGTGCTCCGCCCTCAACAGAAAACGACAGTTCTATGGAAGTGCTGCAAAGTTCCGACTACGCGCCAATCATGAAATTGAAAACGCTTTCGGGCATAGACGTTGGAGGACGATACTGGCTCGGCAACAACGGCGGAGAACGCAGCCCGTACTAAATGCTCGAGCAGCACGCAAGTCCCAACGGAGCAGACTTCTGCCGCTGAAAAGAAATCTATATCAATAGCAAGTGCGAAAACATATAAAAGACAAGTATCCGCTATTGCATTGACTAATTACAATGACTAATTGCAATGACTAATTACAATGACTAATTACAATGACTAATTACAATGACTAATCTTTCTTTCTTTCTTTCTTCTTCCTGTCTGGGCTTGACTCAAGTGTCTCTTTGGCCCGTTCACAGCTTGTTTCGTTCGTTCAGTAGTGCCCTCTTCTCGCGCAAGTGCTTTCACGAACTTCAGCCAGTGCTTTCTCGAACTAGAACTACAAACAACAGCGTAGAACTCTCAGAAGACCTTGTAAAGCTTGTTTCTGTGATAAGGATAAACTAAAACTCGAAAAACTGCGATAAAACCTGTTAAAACTGTAAGACTGGCAGAAAACTCAAAACAACGAAGGTAAGTCGTACTAAAGCGAAGGGGTTCGGATGGTACAGTGGTTTTGAAAGGGGATACAAGCGAGGGTATAACTTCAACAAAAAATTAAAGGCAATAGTAAATCTTAGTCTGAAAGATTTCTACTTTTTCCTCAATGACTAATCACAATGACCAATTTCTTTCTTTCTTTCTTCTTCCTGTCTGGGCTTGACTCAAGTGTCTCTTTGGCCCGTTCACAGCTTGTTTCGTTCGTTCAGTAGTGCCCTCTTCTCGCGCAAGTGCTTTCACGAACTTCAGCCAGTGCTTTCTCGAACTAGAACTACAAACAACAGCGTAGAACTACAAACAACAGCAATGACCAATTACAGTGACTAATTACAATGACTAATTACAGTGACTAATTACAATGACTAATTACAATGACTAATTGCAATGCCTAATTGCTATTAGTTATTGTTATTACTTATTGCTATTACTTAGTCATT